>CAIGQQ010028486.1:0-19609 GCA_903798035.1 Danio albolineatus | reverse complement strand
TTGGTATTTCTGTGTGGAGTTCTCCTGCATGTTCTCCCCGTGGTCACGTGGGGTTCCTCCGGGTGCTCTGATTTCCCCAACAAGTCAAAAGGCATGTGCTTTAGGTGAATTGGGTAAGCTAAATTGGCTGTAGTGTATGAGTGTGAATGAGATGGTATGGATGTTTCCCAGTGATGGGTAATGGCTGGAAGGGCATCCGGTCTGTAAAACATATGCTGGATAAGTTGGCGGTTCATTCCACTGTGGCGACCCCAGATTAATAAAGGGGCTAAGCTGAAAAGAAAATGAACGAATGATTGAATAAAAAAGGACTATTTTTACAAAACTGAATTTTATACAGTAGGTGGGTTAAACATTTGCATGAGTAGTATTCAATAATATATTAGCCTAATATTTTCCTGCTTTGCCAGAAATTATAAAAACAAACATAAATATTGTCAAGATTCTTGACCTGTAAGAAATCTGACCATCCACAAACACATTTATTCCTCAGATACAGTAAAAAAAAGCTGGGGTGCCGTGAAAAAAACGTAAAATTATGGCAGTTAAATTACAGATATTTACTGTAAAATAACAGATATTAGATTACAGAAATTTACATTTAAGGAAATTACTGTAATTTAACATCTGTTTTTTTGTGGAGTTTATGTAATAAACAAATTTCGAGAGGATCACGTGCTTATGATTGCTAGCAGCTGACCTGCATTATCCAATTCACAACGTACCAATCAGATGATTACTAAGTTACTATAAATAACCTTGGTTACGTACCACAGCTATCTTCGCTATGAAGGACGCGCCGTTCCAGCCAGCTACTGCTATAACCTCTACAACAACTACTTCAAAAACCAGCAACTTCAACAACAACTACAACAACAACAACTACAACAACAACAACAACAACAACAACAACAGCAGCAGCAGCAGCATCATCATCATCATCATCAAAACCTTCCTCTTCAAATTGCATCACACAACCCATCCGCCGCATCCTCAACCCAACAAGACCACAGTCCAAAACTCGATCACCGTCCTCAAACTCCATCTTAACTCTCAACACGCCGACAATTTAAGCCATTACAATGAAACCGGACCTTCACCGCTCTCCCAGCGGTTCACCCGCGGTAACGAACATCGCACTCTATAAGGGGAAGTCTCGCAAAAACAACTACTTTCTAGCGACGACTAAACACCTAATACATCTTTAAAAGAGGAGACGTGCATGACTAGAATGTCGAACTTACCTGTCGGCCTCCGCCTGTCCACAAATCCATGGCATCCTAGCAGTTTTAAATAGTTTGACTGCAAGCGTCCAGGCAATCCAATCCAAAAACCTAGCCCACAACATATCAACACGCCGATAAACATCCACGAGATGCAACGTCATCATCCAACCTGTCGCGGGAGCGCATTCAGTCTATGGAAGGCCGTTAGGGCCAAAACGTCTGCAAATATGGAAGGCCGTTAGAGCCAAAATGTTTGCAACTATGGAAGGCCGTTAGAGCCAAAACATCTGCAACTATGGAAGGTCGTTAGAGCCAAAACGTCTGCAACTATGGAAGGCCGTTAGAGCCAAAATGTCTGCAACTATGGAAGGCCGCTGGGGCCAAAATGTCTGCAACAAATGCGTCTATCAGCCAAGTGTCTAAAGACAAAAAGCTTTTGAATTACGTCTACACCCTGATACTAACTTTTCTGATTTTCTGATTTCAGGTCTAACACAAGGATTCCACCCGGGCGTCTCAGCTCTCCCTTCACATAATCTATTCTGTCCTAATCTATTATCCGCAACTACTGATCCCGAAACAGTAGATCTGTTAATCAAAAAGAAGTCGATAATAATTTCTTGATCGGACCATTCCCCGCTCCACCGTTCAGCGTGTCCTGCATTAGTCCTATCGGCATTGCAACCAGAAAATTTTCTGAAAAAAAAAAAAAAAAGCGCTTGATTATCGACCTCTCCTCATAATTCCGTATTCCCCAGCATTAACAGTACTATTCCATCAGACGAATATTCGCTTAACTACCACGATATAGACCAAGCCATTTCGCTCATAAAAAATAGCCGGCCGTAACGCCTGGCTAGCGAAAGTCGACATTACATCCGCCTTCAAAATCATGCCAATCCACCCAGACTTCTGGCACCTTTTTGGAATTAATTGGCGATCACTTTTTACTTTGCAGTCCGACTGACTTTCAGCTGCAAAAGCAGTCCCAAAATCTTCGATATGCTTTCAGAAGCATTATGCTGGATTTTATCTAATAACTACAAAATCCCGCACCTCATCCACCTCCTGGATGATTTCCTCCTTATTTCTCCCCCGTCCTTGCCCCCGGCCAAACACCTAGCGATCACCCAAAAGGTTTCACAAACCTGGGAATTCCCCTCGCAGAGGAGAAAACAGCCGGACCCAGCACTTCAATAGAATTCCTGGGCATCAACCTAGATTCAAATAAATTTCAAGCTTCTCTTCCTAAAGAAAAAATCGACCGCATAATCACCCTATCCCAAATATTTCTCGAGAAACAGACATGCACTAAACACGAACTCCTATCCATCCTCGGGCATTTAAATTTCGCAATGCGCATTATTCCTCAAGGCCGCCCGTTTATTACTCACCTCCTCCAGCTCTCCACCACAGTCCCAGGTTTAGAAGATACAATTTCTCTCTCTGAACCTAGCCGCAACGAATTATGCTTATGGATATCCTTCCTCAAGCAATGGAACGGCTGTTCCTTTTTCTACAGCGATTTAATTTCATCCCCGGTGGATATTAATTTATTCACCGACGCCGCCCCTTCAGTCGGGTTCGGTGGCTATTACCAAGGACATTGGTTCGCTTCAACATGGCCCCCACAATTGCTCACTTTACCAAAAAATCAGCAATCATCAGCCTTATTCGAGCTTTACCCCATAGTCGCCGCAGCTATTCTGTGGGGAGACAAATGGTCCACCTCCAGCATTCTCGTGCACTGTGATAACGAGGCCACCGTCCAATGCATTAATAAAGGACGCTCGCATTCAGCACCACTCATGCCCTTTTTAAGGCGACTTGTATGGACGTCAGCCAAAAAACAATTCATTATGAATGCTGCACATGTTCCAGGATGCAAAAATCAAATTGCTGATGCTCTCTCTTGTTTTCTTTTCCAGAAATTTCGGCTCTTGGCTCCAGAAGCAACCCAGGACCCAACGCCCGTCCCTCACTTTTTACAAATGATATTGCCCTGAACCACCCATTACACCACTTACGCAAAACATCCATTTCTCATATTACACGCCGTCGCCCCCAGAACACTCCAATCATATCTCACCGCATGGAAATCATTCAAACATTTCCTCACTCTCTACAAATTGCATTTCCCAGATTTTTCCCTGCTTTCCATCACCTCCTTCATTTCCCACCTACACGATGCAAAAAACATCCAGGCTAGCTCTATTAAAAGCTACCTTAGCGGCATCCAATTTTTTCACAAATTAATTCACGGGTCACCATTGGAAGCTGTTTCAAATTCACAAACCTCCCTCCTTATTAAAGGTATCCAAAAAACACACCCCACAAAGGTCTCTCATCACAGCAAATCCAGGCCCTTGGCCGTTGGTCCTCAGATGCCTTTAAAGCCTACATCCGTCTCAGCCAACTCCATCTTAAGGAAGCCCAGCTGGCCCTAACCAGATGACTCCAGTCTACTACTAAGGGCTCGAGCTCGATCCCATCTCCATATTTCCTTTCTGTTTCCAACTTTGCTAAGCTTACATTTCCACCCCTCCCAACAGCTCTGGCCCCCGCAGGGGCCCCACCCGAGCTTCGACCCCCGCAGGGGTCACTCCAAGCCCATCCCCGGCCACCCCTTCACAGTCACGCTTCTAGTAAGAGCCACCACCGCCCCCTCCCTCCTCCCCACTCTTACTGAATCCCGCCCCCCCATGGCTCCGACCCCCGCAGGGGTCACTCCGAGCTTCGACTCCCGCAGGAGTCATCACCACCCCCCCCCGGCCATTAGAATGCGTGGGCACATTCATGCGTGCGTAACATGCACGTGCGTACATGTGTCAACGTATGCCTTTGTGTGTGTGTGTGAGTGCGAGTGTGCAGGTGCCTGTTCACGCATACGCATGCGTGAGTACGCATGCGCGGGCGTGGGCACGCACGGGTACACAGATCCCCTCCTCCTTTTCTTCCTTCCGGCGTTGAGATCCTCCGCCTCGTTTCCCTAACTCCTGCAGGCATTCAATATGCCCCTTCTTTCTCTTCCTTCTAGCGTTGAGTGCTTCCGCAACTTTTCTCCCCTTTAATCCATACCCTCCTCCCCAAAAGAACCCCCCCCCTCCCAATTCAGCGTTGAGTTCCTCCGCTACTTTTCTTCTTTCATCAATATAACTTCCTTCCAGCGTCGAGTTACTCCGCTACCTTCATCTTTTCCATAGGCCCTCATTCCCCAGCTCTAACTCCCGCAGGAGTGACTAAAACGAGCTTCGACCCCCGCAGGGGTCTCGCCCCAGCCACCTCCTGCTAAGTCTCCACTGCCCCCTCCCTTTCCTAGACTCTAGCAGGAGAACTGCCCACCTCAGCTCTGACTCCCGCAGGAGTTACCCCGAGCTTCGACTCCCGCAGGGGTCATTCACCGCCCATCCCCCGCCCTTATATATATGTAAAAAAAAAAAAAAACTCTCTCCTTTTTTTTCCTTCCGGCGTCGAGATCCTCCGCCATTGTTTCCCAGCTCCTTTCCGGCACTTATCAGCCCCTCGTTTACTTCCTTACAGCGTTGAGTGCATCTTCCTCTATCTCCTCACCCCTATACTACAAGACCCCAACCCCGTCCCCCCCAACCTTATTCCCTCTCTAATTTTCTTCTTTCAGCGTCGAGTTTTCTCCGCTATCTGTCCTATTTCAGCGTCGATTTATTCCGCTGCTTTTTCTTCCTTCTGCCTAGGCCCTCACTCATTAAAGCTCTAACCCCCGCAGGGGTTCCCCGAGCTTCAACTCCCGCAGGAGTTCATGCCCCCCCCCGGCCCTCTTCACACCCCCTCATGCAGGAGTCTTCACCGTCCAAAAACCTTTCCCGACTCCTGCAGGAGCCTACCCACCCCAGCTCTCACTCCCGCAGGAGTGTACCCGAGCCTTGACTCCCGCAGGAGTCATCCCAGCCCCTCCCACACCTAGACTTCCGCAGAAGTCTACTTTCCTCTGCTCCCGCAGGAGCCTCTTCTTCCAGTCTTGCAACATTATATCCAGCAGCCGGATATAGTATTGCCATAACTGCATTTTGGGGGGTTCTTCAATACGCGACTGCTGTCCCGAGCTAATAAGGCTTTTTGGGGAGTTCTCGAGATCTACCCGAGCTCACACTACCCTCTCGCCTTGCAACGGGAGGGAGCCCTGGGCTCGAGGATCTTATGAGCTCGGGGCTCTCTCCCGGGACAGCATGCCAAACTAGCTTTATAAACAATCATCAGCTAAGTGTGAACTCTTGAAACTGCGATGGAAATACTTTTACCGCATAAATTCCAGTATACGCAATTAAAAAAGGCAACACAGGCTCATTGTGAAAACGTAGTCCAGAGTATGTTTCTGGAGACCGCACATTACGTGGTCAGGGGTACGTATGGCTGCGTTTCATTTTTTTTTAACTAACGCTATGGGGAGGTGTGACGCCTTTTCTTCTCGCGCTTACCGGCCGACCGCCTCGTGTGGACGACTTTACCGCTGCAACCAGTTTGTCCCGTTAGCTCGCCGTGTTCGTCGGCGGACTCGAGCCACAGAGAGGAGTTGACCACCACAACGACGCCGGGGTTTGAGTCCAGCGAGGAGCGGTTCCAGAAAGCAGGTAAGACAAACACAGAATCCATGTAATGAAGTAAACCAGTAAACAACAGGGTGAGAATGCAATGAAGTCTGAAAATGTGGTAAAAATGAGACGAGGGGGGGTTGTTTTGTTCTGGATTGCTTTTTTGAAAGCTGTTGGTTGGGTTTAGGGAAGTGGGTGGAAGGGTGGGTGGGTCCATCAATAAAATTTTGGTTGTGATTAGGGAAGAAGGAGGGTGGGTCAGTCCGATTGGATGGTCAGTCAGTTGTTCAGTCAGCCAAAAACGGTCGGCCGACAGCGGCCTCTGGTGGGTTTACGCGAGAACGGCAGGCGTAAACGGCACTCGCGAGAGACACTTGAGATCTCAAAAAGCGTCCGCAGCGGCCTCTCGTGGACTTGCAAAAGCAAAAAGTGCAAAATGATGGAACGTATTCCGCGGCCTGCAGAAACGTACTCGGGACTACGTTCTCAGAATGACCCTGGATTGAAAAAAGGTCATGTGATTTTGTTATAAGAGATCATGTGAAGACAAAAATGTGTGTAAATGGAAAAACCAGCAGACTGAACACATTGTAAAACATCTGAAATGTTGTTTTGGTCATTCTAAAACGCCTTACTGTTTAAGTAGTTGTGTTATTTTATTATTAACCTCCAGAATCATAAGCGCCTGTGCTCCGCTTCTGACACCTTCAAACGCCACCACGTGTTCACTGTGTGTCAGGATTGCCTTCTGAGGCACAAGTCATTTAGTAAATGAAGAAAAAGACTGAAACAGCTTTCCTACTGCTGCAAATTACGTTTTTAATGTTGATATTTGGCACCAGTTAATCAGGTTTTGTCCGCTTTGACTCGTTCAATGAAAATGCTGCTTTATTCGCACGTCCTTTATGTGATAATCCAGTTTTGCGCATAAAGTTAATTTGCATTTTGGATGGCAACATTGCTAATGACACCAGATTTCAGATCTTTATTTTTTTTTTTTTTTATTGCATTAGGAGCTGTGTAAAGTCTACAGTATATGGATTTTTGTGTACTCTTCTGCAATGTGCTCTTCCGAGTCAAAATTATTAGAATTTTAAGTAATGATCATATTCCAACAATGATATTATTTTAAAATTATATTTGTTTATTTTACTTTTTGACTTTTTGGTATTTAAAGCTTAGGCACAACTCTCTTTTTTACAACAACAAGAAAAAAAAAAAAGACAGGAAAGAAACATCACTGATAAAAGGTGAAGATAAATGAGTCACTTATAGATGGTGAATAGTCATGTAAATTAAGTAATGTCCATTCATTCATTAATTATTTTTCCGGCTTAGTCCATTTATTAATCCGGGGTCGCCACAGCGAAATGAACCGCCAACTTTTGTTTCACGCAGCGGATGCCCTTCCAGCCGCAACCCATCTCTGGGAAACATCCATACACACTCATACACTACGGACAATTTTAGCCAACCCAATTCACCTACAGCACATGTCTTTGGAGCACCCGGAGGAAACCCACGCAACTACGGGGAGAACATGCAAACTCCACACAGAAATGCCAACTGACCCAGCCGAGGCTGGAACCAGCGACCTTCTTGCTGTGAGGCGAACGTGCTACTCACTACGCCACCGTGGAGCCATGTCCATTATGTTCTGTTAATAATAAATTATATAATTACTCAGTGATAAATATATTGTTAAATGCATTTCAAATGGTTATAATGACTATGATTACCAATTTATTTCTTTATTTATTTTTTGAAAATAAAAATCTATCTAGAGAGAGATTGTAGAGACATCAGTATTCACACTGACCTAAATTAAATATTCTGTATTTATGTAAATAGTCTGCAGTGTATGAATACATTAAAGATTATACAGTACATTTTAACATTAAGGTGCAATTACCTGTGATAAATTACAAAATGCAGATTGCCCTAATTTAATCATAAAACCTTTGATCCATGGATAGAACAAATGAAGATCACTCCGCTAAAAGAAGAAGAAAAAACTGTATAAAATAGGGACTAATGTCGCAATTTCCTTGCACTGCATGTACACATAAAATTACTGTCAAGGATGTCCACCTGAAACATGACCAGCAATGTAGGCTATTTGTTTTATCAACATTTGTTATCTGTTTTATTAATTTGAGATTGTGCCCCACGGTTTTACAGAAATTACTCAAGGTGTCCCACATATCACTTCTGTGCTGCTGGATACCCGCATTTTTATTATGAACAAAAGCAAACATGGTAAACAAGATTGCATCTTTATTTGATCCAGAAAACACATTGAATGTTCCAATTACTAGCATGCCATGGGCAGCAGAATTATGACACACATTCATCAGAGGTTAGAGGTGAAGTGTCTTCCACAAGGCCAGAACAACAACAGCCAGAGGATAAGAATGAACAATAGAAACATCTGCCCTCTTCTGCCATGTCAAGACATCTGAAACCCTGAACAGAATGTGAACTGCTAATGCATCAATTATATCTAGAGCTAATAGCTACTATTCCATGTTAAATGATGTGAAATTGCTCCATAAGTGAATGCATTTAAACAATCAGTCACACCATAATGTATAGATTAAATTAAAAATGACTGAACTGTTATTTATCAACAAATTGGAGGGCATACTTTAATTTATTGCCTGTTTAGCTTTAAAATAAGAACTTTGTCACATTCTGCTATTATTGCTGGTAAAGGCCTCAAGCATTGTCCTGTGTCACATACTGACTCTCAGCTGGAGAAGAAAACCAGCATCTTACTTGTAAAATATTAATGAATTAGGATTTAAATCAAGGTAAAGACATTGCAGCGGTGTATTACTTACTTCATGTATTCCAGAATGTTTTTTTATCTAAAACACAAGACACATAAACATACATTCACACATATTTTGGCATGATTGTTACATGTGTCTTTACAGATTTCTAAATAAAGAGACGGAAAACAAGATTCAATTGTTGTTGTTTTTATTTTGTTTTTATTATGTAGTGTTTCACAGTCCATGCCAACTGATGACATGTCTGTGATGCCTCACAACATCATCGTCAAGATATTTTATAAAGGCCCCGGATCACTTTATGCCTGATATATACTTCTGGATTGAGTGATCGCCACAGCTCATAACTTGCATGTATTGATACTATTTTGAGCAATTCTACTTCTGCATTGTGTCTCTGTTGCCCTGCAATCACATTTCCAAAATAGTGGTTTCTTTTTTCCACTGAGCTGAGTTTTTATTTATTTATTTATTTATTTATTTATTTATTTATTTATTTATTTATTTATTTATTTATTTATTTATTTATTTATTCATTCATTCTTTCATTCATTTATTCATTCATTCATTCATTTATTTTCCGATGTGTTGGGTTAACACCAGAAATTCGTCCAACGCTACTATATAAGTAGCTCAAACTCACACTTATTCATGGAAGAAAGCGGTGGGAACCAACAAACGTTCAAGAACTTTAATCGTAAAGTACATACAAAAAGAAGCAACACTTGTTCAACACTCTGGCCACTAGAGAGTTCAAGCAGCTTTCACCCTGCCCACACTTATCACCCCTACCAAGCTCACCAACGATCTTGTGCCGTAAATATTTTGAGACTTGTATCCAACTGTGTGAAGGCTACTCTAGCCTAACGCATGCAGGCGTATAAATTGTGCTTTAGGCAAACCCTATCAAGGAGAGTGCCAAGACAAAAAAAAAGTTATTATGTGACACTGTAAGCCACACCGCGCGCCTCTCGCCGTGTTCGCCGTTGTAATATTCTTTAAAATGACAGGGGGCTGTCAAATGAAACTGACCGTAAAGTCAGACAGATAAACAGAGAAGTAGAAAGTTTCAGGAACTACGTCATATCATTATATCGATCAAGATTTTTAAACTAATTCGTTTTGTTTTAATACATTTTTTTATGATTTTAAAGATTTTTCTAACCATTCAAAAAAATAAAAAAATAATCAAACTTTGATGCATCACTTGCTTTTGTTCTTATCTCAGACAGTTCTTATTAAAATATTAATGACAACAGAACATGGGTTGCTCTACAAATATATACATATTTTTTTTAATTATGACAAGAATAAAAGCAAAAAAAGTACACTTACTAAATAATACATTTTTTTTTTTTTTTTTTTTAGATTTAGCCTGCTCCACAATTCACATATTACTGTCTGGCTAGTTTCTGTCCTCTACTTATGCTAAAAAGGCAATAGTGGTCCAACATTTCTTACCATAATCACCATTAAAGCCTAAAAAACAGTGTGTCATGTTGTAAACCGATTGGTTCAAATATTCCTTTACAGTTATCAAAGACATCATTAGTTCCTTAATTATAGTTGTGTTACTATTACATTGTTTTAAATTCAATTGCAATATATACAACAGTGTTAAACCTATGAATGGTGGAAAAAAATATTCTGTAATTGTTTTGCTGGGTCTCCACTTTTGCCACGGCCTCTTTTGGCTTTAATTAACTTATCCCTCAGGTTTTTCCAAATCTTTTACAAAAACTTTTCTCCTTTCCCATGGCTGTTGCAATTTCTAGCCAATAATTATTGATCACCTGGTTATCTCTGTGATCACGGATCATAAAGGTGTCTGTAGTCTTACGTGTTACAGACAAAATCTTTTCAAAGTGTTTCGTATTCAACGCAAATCAGACGCGGCGCCGGGCGCACTGTTCACTTGAGTCTCAAAAAAAACATGTGCTCTGCCAGCTCCCGCACCCAAAGCAAACTCCGCAATGACGTCACATTCACTGCGGGCACTCAAGCGAACTAGCGGACACGTCGAGTACAAACCAGGCTTTACACATCATCCATGCGTTAAATATTGTAACTTCTTCAGATATAAATTAATTTCTCCATAAATCATGAACTTAAGAGAACTACAGATAAACAGAGGTTACTTTGATGCAGAGCAAGTCAAATATTGAGATTGGCAATTAGCAAAACCAGACAGCAAGCCATTTGTGAGCACAGACTGCACCACTGAGATGCTGTCACTCTGAGCATGAGGGCCGGATGAAGGACTTAAGCGACACATGAGAAGCAACATCAGATGTCTGCACTTTTTCCTTTTTTTTCTGCTTCTTCTTTCATGAACAGATTGCAATAAAAGCCTTTTTCCTTTTAGGGTGAATTAGCAGATAATGGTGCCAGTTGGAGGCCTGTGACAGACCTTTTAGTAGATGTATATAAAATGTGTCAAATCTTGAAGGGTGGGCAGGTGGAACATTCAAGTGAATTAGACGGTGGAGCCAGACGAAGGGCTGCAAAAATACAAATGAGCCAGTGACTTGGAAGGAGCAGCAAAGCAAGAGTGGAAAAAAAAGAGGAGTTCTGTTCCAGAATGCAGCTTTTTTTTTTTTTGACCATCACACTGGAAGCTTCACTGCAGGCATTTTTTTAATAGCCAGCCTGTGACACATGAAAGCAGGGCTTCTGGTGGCCACCTGCATTGATGTGATGGGGAACAAAGAAGACGTGAACAGGAAAAGAGACATTGCTCTTCTGTTTGCGCCATAACATTGTTGGCCACCAGCATATGTTGTGTTTATATACTGGAGTCATTTTAAGCCTTTAAAAAGTCTGCATGAAACAGAAGTCGTGACAGTCTTTTCTTCCATATTGTGACATACAGACTCACTGGCCAGTTCATTAGTTACTGCTGTTCAACTGCTGCTAATAATATGTTTCAATCATCCTGTCATATGGAAGAAGCATAATGCATTTTGGTGGATAGACATGGACAACGGGTGTCATGGTGGCGTAGTGAGTAGCACGTTTGCCTCACAGCAAGAGAGCGCTGGTTCGATCCCCGGCTGGGCCAGTTGGCATTTCTGTGTGGAGTTTGCATGTTCTCCCCGTGGTTGCATGGGTTTCCTCCGGGTGCTCCGGTTTCCCCCACAGTCCAAAGATATGCGGTACAGGTGAATTGGGAAGGCTAAATTGTCCATATAGTGTATGTGTGTGAATGAGAATGTATGGATGTGTTTCCCAGAGATGGGTTGTGGCTGGAAGGGCATCCGCTGCGTAAAACAAAATGCTGGATAAGTTGGCGGTTCATTCCGCTGTGGCGACCCCGGATTAATAAAGGGACTAAGCCGAAAAGAAAATGAATGAATGAATGAGACATGGACAACATGGTATGGTGAAGTTCTATTTAAGCATCTGTGAAGAAGTGAGACTTCTCCCCTCCGTCTCTGACGGCCGCACCAACACACACACACACACACACACACACACACACACACACACACACCACTTACCTCCATTCCTTCCTCCTCCGACCAACTGCGATGTTGTAAACCCTGAGGGGGCCCACTACGAGGCGTGGGAGGCCTGACACCACAAATAAACCCTAAAAAAAAAAATCCAAATACAATGGCCGGACCCGGAAGTGTAAAAAAGGTGGTATTTATTTACAGGAATGTGAAGGCTAAAGTCCAGTGCAAATATATATATACAGTGTCCAAAAAAAAAAAAATCCCACAAAAAATATTTATACAAAAATGCAAAGGAACAAATCAATGAATAAAATCTAAAGACGGATATATGCAACTCAAAACAATCAAAAAAAAAAAAATACGTAACCACTGTATAACGTATATATCCGTCTTTAGATATTACTTATTGATTTGTTACTTTGCATTTTTGTATAAATATTTTTTGTGGGATTTTTTTTTTTTTGGACACTGTATATATATATTTGCACTGGACTTTAGCCTTCACATTCCTGTAAATAAATACCACCTTTTTTACACTTCCGGGTCCGGCCATTGTATTTGGAATTTTTTTTTTTTTTTTTGAGGGTTTATTTGTGGTGTCAGGCCTCCCACACCTCGTAGTGGGCCCCCTCAGGGTTCACAACATCGCAGCATCAGATTGAGTCACACTTTAATTTAAGATGTAATTCCCACTAACAAAACTTTTGCCTCAATAAACTTCAAATTTATTCATTCATTTATTTTCTTTTGGGCTTAGTTCCTTTATTAATCTGGGGTCATCACATCGGAATGAACCTCCAATTTATCTAGCATATGTTTTACACAGCGGATGCCCTTCCAGCTGCAACCCATCCCTGGGAAACATCCACACACACACTCATTTACAGACATACACGTTGGACAATTTAGCTTAGCCAATTCACCTATACCACATGTCTTTGGACTTGTGGGGGAAACCGGAGCACCTGAAGGAAACCCACATGAACACGGGGAAAACATGCAAGCTCCACACAGAAATGCCAACTGAACAAGCCGAGGTTCGAACCAGTGACCTTCTTGCTGTGAGGCAATCGTGCTACTCACTGCGCCACCGTGGTGCCAACTCCTAATTTACCGCTTACCAATGGTTATTAAGGCAGTAGTTGGGTTTAGGTATTGAGTAGGATTAGGGATTTAGAATAAGATCATGCAGACTTTGTAATTTTATAAACACAAACAACAGACAGTACCTTAATAAGCAGATAATAAGCTACTTAATAGTGAGAATTGTTACATTATGGAATAGTAGATTGACAGGTGATTTCAAATGTAAGGTACGTTAAAGGGTCAAGAAACACCAAAACACATTTTTTGAGATGCTGACATTTTGTATATTTCACTAAAATGCATTCTGCAAATCTGTTTTTCTGGTTTAAATAGAAATTTTGAAGCTACGTCACAGCGATGAGATAATTGTGTAAATTCCAGCATGGAGATTGGCTGTCTGTTCTGGCAGGTACAAAGTGACGTCTTTTGAGATTTCAGCATTAATTTATGAGAAAGACTTGGTTCGAACCAATCAGCATGCTCTACCGTGAATGAGATGCACCTTCCTTAATATGCATGATAAAGTTCTGAAAACAGTGTTCAGAGAGATGCCACGTTGTGTTGCTAATCATAAGTAAAACAAGTGGATGAATGTGTGCGATCAGTCTTTGTTGTTTATTTTCTAACTTTTGGCAAAGTTAGTTAGCATCGTCAACAGTACTCTTTCAGTTTTTGAAGACAGTTAAATGACTGAAGTTACAAAGTAGTTTACAGTAATATTACTGCAATATTATGGACTGAAAAATGCTCTGTTCAATGTCTTTTTAAACGATTGTTCAATAGTTACACACGTTCTCTAACCCCAAAGTGTGGTATGAGGTGGTGTGTCCGACCGATGTTTTCACAACAGATGTAGCATTCTAAGATTACAACAGAGACAATTAAGATTACAACAGTCCACTTTTTCAGTGCAGTGCAGTATTTGTGGGAGGCACAATGGTGTATTTATTAGTTATTTGTTTATTTCAACAAATACAGTTCAGAATAATAAATACGATTGCGAGACTTCAATATTCGTCTCATCAGGAGCATCTTCACTTTCTCCTGCATTCACGGCCGTGTTTGTGTTGAAAGGTTAATAATGATAAGGCAGCACTGCACTGTCAGCAACCAGATAATGCGACAGAGGGGAATCAGGTGGAGAGAAATCTTGCTTTTTCTTACAAAGGAATCAGATCCGCTGCTCTTCGAATTGCTGTCCATCTCTGTGCTGTGCATCTGTGTTTGGATTGCCGGCCGCACGTAATGAAACTCCTCTTTTCATGCAAACCCTTCCCTCTTTCACTGATGGACACTCCTACTTTCAAACTCACCTCCTTTCCTCACTTTTTTCAAACTAGTGGAGTGAAAACATCTGAAGAGAAGGGGTTGGGTTTCATGGCCCTTTAAATGTGGTACAGCTGATGCCAGAGAGATTCATCTGAGTAATTCAAACCACAATTCACCACAATTTAAAGTTGAGTATCACAGCTAACAGTCATCTTGTGATGGCTACATCCACCAGGATAGTGTGAAATTGCATTACTTTTTTCAACTTGAACATTATAATGAGTTCACAATACTCTAATGGCCCTCAAGTCACCAGAACTTAATTCAATAGAGCATCTTGAAGAAGGACATTCATATCATGAATGTGCAGCTGACGAATTTGCAGTGACCATGTGGCGTTGTCATGTAAATATGGATCTGAATCCCTGAACAATGTTTCTATCATCTTGAATGTGTGCCACAACGAATTAAGACAGTTCTTAAGGCAAAAGGCAGTCCAACGGGGTGTAGAGGGGAAGTTATTTTGATTAAATATTACAAAAGGCACTTGAAGTTAGAAAAATAATGATGTACAGGCATAAATTTATATGCCAAACTCTGCATGATGTCGCTCATTGGCTCTTTCCTTTTTGTAGGATACATAAATATTTCAAAGGGCAGAAGATGCAAAAACCGAGGCTACGGTATCTGCATTTCTCCTTTGCCAGCGTTTGTGATTTCCTCAATTTCGAATCTCTTTTATCCAGGCGTGAGAGCACATGGGATGGTTAGTGGCAACAACTCAAGAAGCTTCACAAATTGCACAGGGGGGAGTAGCTGGAGCCCAGAGATGCGTCTGATGCCAAGGAACCATCTGACAGGAGTCCATAAGCTTTATAGCTGCTGATCCACATGGGTACACAGTTTACGAACACACTGTGATTGCTGTGCTAAAATAACGTTGTCTTGCCTGACTTGTGCTGATTGGGATGACACAGCAGGACAGCAGATCTTAACTAGTAAAGGTACTTACAAAAAATGATTTGTGAAACTGAAACCTTTAAAAAAATGGTTTTGAACCAGTGAGTTGGAGCAGGGGGTTTAAAATGGACTGGTGGGTTGTACAAATCAAGATGACCAATTATAGTAAAATGGTTAACCCTCTTAAGAGACACATAAGATCAAATCAGTGTGATCAGGCTGTATAGCAACATTTCTGAGATGTCATGTGCTCGCACAATAGAAAGAGTATCTCAGTAGAAAGAGACTTGTGGTGCTTGTCATAAATCCCAATTTATCAGTATTTTCAAACACATAACATTTATTTGAGGTTTCATACATTCATACCCATTCATGATCATGCACATATTTACTACCAAAATATAACATTTATGGTTTGTAAAATACATGCTGATGTCTTTGGAGATTGCATTTTTTTTTCCATATAACTGGATGATGTTCTTTATTCAAGTATGATGCACAACGTTTGTTACAAGAGCATTTACCCTAGTTCTCTCCCATTTGAAGAGCCACTTACTTTTGTGTATTTTGTACGAATTTATGAATTATCTGGTTGTAAATCCATCAACTCTTATCTTTACTGCAGTGTAGATTGACATGGCATCATCACCAGTCATAAATCAAAATATGTTTGATGGTGATGTAATGTAATGTGTGTTTATATAGCTCAGGGGTGCTCATCCCTGCACCGGGAGACCGACCGTCCTGCAGATTACAGTTGCAAACCATATCAAACATGTAATTACTGTATGTAGTGCTGTTCAGGTTCTAATTAATTGGTTCAGGTGTGTTTGATCAGGGTAGGAGCTGAACTCAGCAGGAAGGTCGATCTCCAGGAGCAGGGTTGAGCACCACTGATAGCTCATTTATTGTGTATGGCAATAAACCCAAACCACTTCACAATTATGAGGGGGGGTCTCTCCACACCACCACCAGTGTGCAGCATCCACTTGGATGATGTGACAGCAGCCACAGGACAACAGCATCAGTGCGCTCACCACACACCAGCTATAGGTGTGTGGATGGAGATAATGGGTGAAAGCCGATGGAGGGAATTTGGCCAGGACACCGGGGTTACACCCCTACTCTTTACAAGAAGTGTCATAAGATTTTTATTGACCACAGAGTCAGGACCTCTGTTTAATGTCTCATCTAAAAGACAGCACTTTACTGACAGTATAGTGTCCCCTCAGCTTTACTGGGGCATCACGACTCACAAAGACCGCAGAGTGAGCACCCCCTGGCCTTACTGACACCATTTCCGAAAGAAACCTAGTTTTCCGATGAGCTTTCCCATGCAGTTACTAACCAAGTTACCAGCGTCTTGCATATTAGCGTCTTAAGTCGACGTTTCTGTGTGGAGTTTGCATGTTCTCCCCGTGTTCGCGTGGGTTTTCCCCATGATCTCCGGTTTCCTTCCACCGTCCAAAAAACATAATACATAGGTAAATTGACTACTTTTAAATAGCATCTTAAAGCAACTCTAGTCAGATATATCTCTGCACATTCACAAGCGGGGGGAGTTTTCGAGACTTACCTGAGCTCAAACTCTCCTCTTGCCCTTTAAACAGGAGGAAGCCCAGGGCTCAAGGATATTCTGAGCTCAGGGCTCTCTCCTGGGACAGCATGCCAAATACGCTTTATAATCAATAATCAGCTAAGTGTGAACTCTTGAAATATTCCTACACATTTCTGATAATCAGAATATCAGATATTTCACAATATAATTAGGATGTTGTCAATATATGCAGAAAAGGTAAAAAAATAAACAAAACATGATGCATATAACTCATTTGGGGCTGCTGTGTGTCATGTGATAAACTTGATGTATCACCATGGAAACTTTGATGATGGAGATGGAGATCATGTGTGAACAGTCCTTTTTTTAAAAATACAAGTAAATGTATTAACACCAAAGAAAAGTTACCCAATTAGAGTAATTAGTGATGTTACCAGTACATTTCCTGAATGCTTCTCTGTGTATGCAGAAGGAGGATTGCTGGAATGAGCACGCTGGAATTCAGAATGCACTTACAGTACGTGAGATTTCTAATGTGGGCCAATCAGAACATTCTGACTGAAGCATTTCTATTCATGCTGTTCATGAAAAAAAAAAAAAAAGCCTTCGAATCATTTGTCCAGATACATTTAGCTTCTGCTTGTTAATCATACAACATTGCTATGTTTCTTCTTAATGACAGTTGTGGAAAAAGTATGAATAAAATGCTTCTGATGGACTGTGAGTTTAGCTGTGTGAAGAGCATGCACAGAGAGGAGAGTGCTCCAGTGAGTCAGATTTCTGTACAGCACCGGTAGTCATCGTTTCAAAGAGGGTCTCACAAGCTGCTCTCATAATGTAAAAGGGTCCACATCTATTAATCTGAATTGTTCACAATACTTATCCATAAATCGACAGAGTTGCTCAGGTTCATCATACAGACCTATGTGTAATCAAATGTGTAAACTTGAAGGTATGCGCCTCTGCTTTTAGAAGCTAGTGAGTCGGGAACATTATTCTCCTATAGTTCAGTATTTTCAGTTGTTGTCTCGGACAAAAGCATTCTGTAAATGCTAAAGTTTGAAATAAAAAAGAAACCTTCAACAATTTAACTGACTCCCTTCATGTTTACAAATACAAGCACAGCATTTTAAAGATCATTTCTGGTTAATGATGTCAGAATTGAATGGTATTTTGCAATGAATGTGTGAATGGGGATTTTCCAGAAAAAAATTTAAGAATGTCCTTGACTGCGGGAAAAGCGCAATTTTTAATTAATCTGTAAAGTTGTTCCAGAAATTTTCTGAATATTTATCGGTAAAACAGTTTGAAAGGGGCTTTTGTCATGTAACATAACATAACAATAGTGCCCACATTAGTTGGGAACATGGGGTTGCAAATATAATTAGCAATAGTTACTTTGTGCTGTAACGCAGTAGTGTAAGGCATTACCGATTAATTTTGAGTACTATTTTATTCGGAACATGTTGAGTATTGTTTGAGTTAAACAACACAGCTGTCATGTAAAATGTAATTGTTTAAGTGTAGTCTTCACATCTGACAGGACTTGGGCAGAAATCATGTTCATCATGGATAGCTAACGTTTCTCAACTGGTCACTCAACAGTTTTGAGTGGGTTGTGGAGTGTTCTTGTGATGCATATGGGTTTCCTCCGGGTGCTCCGGTTTCCCCCACAGTCCAAAGACATGTGGTACAGGTGATTTGGGTAAGCTAAATTGTCTGTAGTGTATGAGTGTGAATGAGTGTGCCTGGATGTTTCCCAGAGATGGGTTGCTGCTGGAAGGGCATCCGCTGCATAAAACAGATGCTGGATAAGTTGGCGGTTCATTCCGCTGTGGCGACCCCTGATTATTAAGGGACTAAGCCGAAAAGAAAATGAATGAATTTGTATTATTCTTTTAGTCTTAAGTATCTTAAGTATAATGGAATGGTTTGTTCATAGATGGATAAATAACTCAATGACAAAAATTCTTGTCAATGACAAGCAAAGAGGTTAAATTGAAGTTTTGAAAAGCTTTGTTTCTCACATCACTGATCTCAACATTAAAGAGAAAGAGAGAACATTTTTATTATGTTTAAATCTAAAGGCAGGGGCAGTTCTAGTTTACTCTGTTGCATATCTTTTTTATTTGATTTTCCATTAATGATTTAATGACTCACTCTTAAAGAATTCATGTTTCATTAATAGATGAACTTTTTTGATTCATTTTTCAGTGGCATGCATTTAGATGACTGCTTGTTTTTTGTAACAATGGAATTGCTTCATTTGAAGCATCACATTGCTTTCAATTTAATTTGATATTAATCTTTATTAATTTAAAATTAATGTGCAAATCTGGACCATAAACTGTTATCCCAGTGATTTATTTTACAGTTTATGAATACACATGACAGCATTGTGGCTCAGTGGTTAGCACTCTCACCTCACAGCAAGAAGGTTGCTGGTTCGAGTCTGTTGGCATTTCTGTGTGGAGTTTGCATGTTCTCAGATTTCTTCACGAGGCTCAGATTTTCTCCACGATACAAAAGACATGTGGTACAGGTGAGGAGTTTGGTAAACCGTAGTGTGTGAGAGTGAATAGGTGTTTCCCAGCATGGTGCTGAGTTGCAGCTGGAAGTGCATCCACTACGTTTATTACATGTCAGAGTAGTTTGATGGTTCATCCTACTCTGGTGACCACTCATTAATCAG
>CAIGQQ010028481.1:825-10857 GCA_903798035.1 Danio albolineatus | reverse complement strand
ACACACACACACACACACACACACACACACACACACTTGCAGAGAAATGCAGAGATGGAAATAACGAAAGATCACTAATGTAGTTTAATTGATGATCAGAAGTTTGCTTGATTATGATCTGCCCACCACGGCTGCGATTAATCCATCAAAATACCCTAAAATATGGGGAAAAAAATTATTACATTATTAAAGCTGCTGAATGTAAGTGTTTGACTCTTCTAATATATGTGCAGATATTTCAGAAACATGTAAACATACTTGTTTATCTGAAAAACAATGCTAAAGTCAGATATTCTGCTTTGAAAACGTGCGTCTCGAACGCTGTCTTTGTTTTGGTCATTTAACCCGCCCACTGCCAGTTTAGCCAATTAGATTCCAGCACTCCGAGTTGCCTTGGTGGAAAACAGCGTATTTCATTCAGGAAGGCTCTCAAAGCATACGTCTGTGACCGAAATGCGACCTCAGGTGGACAGTAACAGACTCTGAAATGAGAAGCAGATTCAGAGTTCCTCATGAGGTTATTAATTGGCAAATGATATAAATATTTTGAACGTAAACATTAGGTGAGCAGATTACATTGTAACCCCGTGTCCTAACAACATACTACGTGATAATACGCAGTGATAAGCAAACAGATGTGTTCACACTGCGTGACTATCTGGGCTAGCGATTTGTCGCTGCTTTGTTTACACTGCAAGATGGATCGGCGAGTTTCACACTGCATGACTTCAAAATAGGAAGAATCGCCGATAACTTTGTCCAAACTATGTCTCACACCCAAAAACACGTCGTATATCTTTTGTTATTAACTACATAATGAGAAAGAAGGCTTAATGGGGTAGAAAATGCATATTTCCTCACCGGGCTTTGAAGGGAATTAGCAGTTTCTCCTCAACTGTTTTATTTTTTGACTGGGTTGGGTTCTGATATTGCTCACAGGACACGTCAAACAGACACGGGGGCTCCTGCCAAATTTACACTCATTTTCCCTCCATTTCTTGTGTCTGAATAAACTGAAAATGAGCACATTAACTTCTCCTCATCCTCCCGCTGGCCTGCAGGTACCCGCACTAGTGAACGCTGCTCTCTGATTGGCTGTAGGCGATCGCCGATGTTATTTTCAGTCAAACACATTTCACACGGCATGATTTGAATTGCCGACAGCTCCAGATATTCAGCACGCCAAATATCTCCCGGGCATCTGCGACTCATCGGCGCTTCTCTCAGATCGCGTCTTTGATAGTTCATATTGTGTGATTATTACTCGCGTGAACGAGCACCGATTCGCCTGTGATTTTAGGCATTTGTCGGCGATTTCTCAAAAAACTGTCGGCGAGGCAAAATCGGGGCTAAAATCATGCAGTCTGAACTCGGCATAAGTCAGACTCGCTCCTCAATCTGGCAACCTGTGCTTGTGTTTGTTTTGATCCAGGAATGTAATACCTAGTTTAACCACTGGGTGTCAAACTTACATACTGCACCATAAATATGAGAATGTACCGTACATTAAAACGTAATATATTTCCATAACATATGGCCAAAATAAAACAAATAAGGCTTTCTTCAGAAGAAAAAATATCATAGGAATTACTGTGAACAATTCCGGAATCTGTCAAACATCATTTAGGAAATATCTAAAAAAGAAAATGCGGGCTAATAGTTTTGACTTGACTGTAAGAGCTGCTCGGATCCACATGCTTTTAGCCTGTTTTCAGCTGGACGGATGCAAACATCAGGCCTTCATTCAACCTGTCTGGCTTTAGCATGACGTTGCCATGGAAACAGAGGGTTGTTTTTTTTAGCGAACGTTGGGTTAGAAAGCCCAAAACGCTCAGGCCGATCCACTCGGACACGTCCATTTATCAGCTGCAGTGCGGAACGGCACCTCGTAATGACTTTTGCAGCCGGGAAGGAGACATTGGGAAGCGGACGCAGATTGTCCCGCACTGTGTCCGCAGGATTACGGATCAACACAAGCTAATCTCTGATTTTTACGTGTCGTGAGCTCACCCAGGCATTCCTGATCCCATCCCAATTCCACATTTACAAGCATGAAGGACTCGGCTAACCTCATTTCTTGCTCCATTTCCTTGGCTGGGTCGAATGTATTCCTGCTCTTCAACCACACTGTACAAAAATATCTGTGGAGTTTTCCATGTATGCATGGTTGTGATTTGCATTATGGGATGCTGATCTCTGCTCTGTCGACTTTAGATGTTGAAAGCATGTCACGATACTGGAATTCGGTACCAATCGATATTGAAATTTTAAAAACGTCACATCTCCCGCTAACATCTGAGCGCTGAGTTCGTTCTTAAACAGCGCTGATTTGCCATTGTGTTCACAAGCTCAACAGAAATGATTGTTATTGGCTGTCAAGGTCATCAGTTCACTAAACTCACCGCTGTGTAGATACTGATAGATAGTGGACTTCAGGAGAAACCCCCCTGCTCTCCCCCCACTGAGCATCATGGACAGCACTGTGGCTGCTGTAGAGTCATTCAGATTCCTGGGCACCACCATCTCTCAGGACCTGAAGTGGGACACACATCGACTCCATTGTTAAAAAAGCTCAACAAAGGCTGTACTTTCTTCGTCAGCTGAAGAAGTTCAACCTCCCAAAGGAGCTTCTGAAACAGTTCTACACCTCCATCATTGAATCAGTCATCTGCACTTCAATAACTGTCTGGTTTAGCTCAGAAATCTGAGCTTCGAAGACTACGTCGAATAGTTGGGACTGCTGAGCGAATCATTGGTACAACCCTCCCTACTCTCCAAGAACTGTGCTTATCCAGAGCGAGCAGAAGGGCTGCCAGAATCACTCTGGACCCCTCACACCCAGCACACTGCCTCTGTGAACTGTTCCCTTCTGGTGGACGCTACAGAGCACTGCGCACCAGAACAGCCCGACACAGAAACAGTTTCTTCCCTCAGGCAATCCATCTCATGAACACTTGATGATAATAATCTTGGAACCAACATCACTACTGCTATACACTCTTACACACACATACACTTATTTAACAACACACTTTACATGCCAATCTGCACATAACAGCTGCACATATAACGTTGTATATAGTAATACGCCTGTACATACACTTGTCCATTTGTATATTTGCATTTAGCACTTACTTCTATTTTTTGAATATATTTATGATCTGTTTTTTGTCCTGTCTCTGTAATGCTGTTGCACTGTAGAAGCTCTGTCACCAAAACAAACTCCTCGTATGTGTGAACATACCTGGCAATAAAGCTCTTTCTGAATCTGATTCTGATACATGGACACTGGAGCATGTCGATCAGCTGGTTTGTTTATAAGCTGGCATACGAGCCATCCCATTTATTTATTGACCTAATAGTTGCCAGATTACCTGACTGTAAAAATAATCATCAGATTGACTGGATTTGATGAATTATTCATCAAATTAAGAGATTGCCAAAAACATGTCAGATCAATTTTTTTGTCAAAATAGTTGCCACAATAATATATTGTCATAATAATGACACATTAAAGAGCGCATATGGTGGGTTGAGAACGGTTAAATTTCACTTTTTGAAGTCCCAAACAACAGGATGATATGTATGCAAGGTTAAAAAACACTTTCGATGTCTTATAATATCTATTTATTTTTACCTCATTTTCCCACCGACTCTCATATGAATCGTCTGAGCGAGTCTTTTTCCCCAAGCACCTCCTTTACGTGACGCTACCACATCCCGTCACCACATCACGTCCTTTACGTGTCAGCAGCCCAATGCCAGAACATATTGAAAAACATCACTGCAGTTGTACATCAGCGTATGGCTATATTCTTCATCATAACAACAAACATTCAGTAATAATGAACACTTCATGAACTATTGTAAGCCAACAAATAGTAACATTCGGCAGTAAGCTAAATGGCTAACGCTACATGCTGCACGGAGCAAACACAATACAGACGACTACATCCATATTTACCTTGTTATAGTGAACAAGACTGGAAGAACATGCTGGTCCAAATAAACTGGGTATTGATCCATCCTTTAACAACAACCGTGCAACAAATCCCGCGTCGTAAGCGTGTAGATTGGTGTAGCTCACTTCAGAGAAATGACGCGAACACAGCACCATACTGGGGATGTAATTCTCAGGTATTTTACCAAAAATAAACCTCAACCACTCCAGGTAGGGAAAAGAGGTTTCCATATAGAGAAAAGAACACAGCTTTTCCCTCGCACTTCAGAGCACAGCGTCTACGGGACCTGATTTAACCGGAATGCCATACAGTGCTTGTCGTCTTCGACTTTTTCTTCCTGTCTGTGTGCGGGGCCGGGGAGTTCAATTTTCCCGGGGTCTGCGCGTGCAACTAGTGGGCGGGGCTTATGTTTCGCATTGACGTCAAGCCGAAACGGCTAAAGACTCGTTATAATAACGATTCATTTAAACAACGATGAGTCGACTCTTTTATAGATGAATCAATCGTTTTAAACACTTTGCACTTTCAGATTTAAGCCTTCGCTGGACATTTCACTGCACTTCACTGTTACACACTGCATGGAAGGTCATTTTCAAAAATCCATAATATGGGCTCTTTAAACGATATAGCTATCAGATTATCTGATTGCTGAAGTAGTTGTTAGTTGTAGCTCTATGTGAAATATTAATGTCCTCTGCTATTGAATTAATATTTCTGCTCCATAAAAAAGACTCTTCGTGTTAACATGGCTCTCCAGAAACTACGTAGAATTCGACTTGAATGGACACTTAATTGAAGCTCTATACACTCCTCCACATCAAATATTTCACTTCCTGTTTTAATGAGATTTTTAATTAGCTTGTTAATTGTCTAATGAGTGTGTGGCAAGATAGCTGCTAATGGGAGTCGAAAAACGCAGACGTGATGGTGCAGTAATACGTCTGGACTGTGTTGAGTCCATACAGATGAGCCACTCTCTCTCACACACACTGGTCATTATTCTTCTCTCGTTCATTTGTGCACAATAGTAGGATGAAGATGCATGAACAGTAGATGAAATATTAGTCAACTCTGTTACTGTGATATTTCAGTTCTCGTTCACTTTTTAAAAGAAAATAATATGATGAAAATACATAATTGTGTTTTAGACATGCCATGCGGTGTTTGGTTTGAGTTTAGATTATTGAGCTAAAGCACAAAATGCTTGAGTTAAACAACAATTAACACCAGTCAAGCATTCCCTATCACATTTCAGCAATTTGCATTATTTTAGTGGATTTAAGTTGATTCAGTTTACATTAATGCGCCTGGACTGTGTTGAGTCCACACAGATGAGCCACACACACACACACATGCAGACACACTAGTTATTATTTTTCCCCTATTAATAAGTACAAACTATTTAGGATACTAGGAACTAGTAGATTTGTAATTTGTCAATGGTGTCTGGTTTGAGGTTAGCATCTGGAGCTAAAGAACAAAATGGTGGATAATGTCAACGCTGTTACTGTCAACTCTGATACTCTCAGCTCTGTTACTATTAGCTCTGATACTGTCAACTCTGTTATTGTCAACTCTGTTGACAACCCTGTTGCCATCAACTCTGTTACCAATAACTATGTCACTGTCAACTCTGCCACTGTTAACTGTTTTTGACAACTCTGCCACTGTCAAATCTGTTACATCAGCTCTGCCACTGTCAACTGTCACTGTCAACTCTGTTTTTGACAACTCTGTCACTGTCAACTCTGTTTTTGACAACTCTGTTACCATCAGCTGTCACTGTCAACTCTGTTTTTGACAACTCCGTCACTGTCAACTCTGTTTTTGACAACTCTGTCACTGTCAACTCTGTTTTTGACAACTCTGTTACCATCAGCTGTCACTGTCAACTCTGTTTTTGACAACTATGTTACATCAACTCTGTCACTGTCAACTCTGTTACCATCAACTCTGTTTTTGACAACTCTGTTGTCAACTCTGTTACATCAACTCTGTTACCATCAACTCTGTCACTGACAAATCGTTTATCATCAACTCTGTCACTGTCATCTTTGTTACCATTAACTCTGTTACCATGAACTCTGACACCATCAACTCTGTCACCATCAACTATGTTACATCAGCTCTGTTACTATCAACTCTGTCATTGTCAACTTTGTACATCAACTATGTTACGATTAACTCTGTTACCATCAACTCTGTTACTCTCAACTCTGTCACTGTCAAGCCTGTTACCATCAACTCTGTTACCATCAACTCTGTTATTGTCAACTCTGTTACCATCAACTCTGTTACCATCAACTCTGTTATTGACAACTCTGTTACCATCAACTTTGTCACTGTCAACTCTGTTACAATCAACTCTGTTACCGTCAACTCTCACTGTCAACTCTGTTACAATCAACTCTGTTATTGATAACTCTATTACCATCAACTCTGTCATTGTATACCCTGTTACCATCAACTCTGTCACCAACAACTCTGTCACCAACAACTCTGTCACCATCTAATCTGTTACTGTTTGCTCTGTCACCGTCAACTGTTTTTGTCAACTGTCTTACTGACAACTCAGTCACTGCCAACCCTTGTCACCGTCAGCTTTGTTACCGTCAGCTCTGTCACTGAAAAGGTTACTGAATGTCTTACTGTCAATTTGGTTAAAATGTCGAACTGTTAAAGACAGCAACAGAATCAAATGTACCATAAAAAACGTAAAAAATAACATTTTAGCATTTTGCATTTTATTATAACATTTTCATTATTTCACACACACACACACACACACGGACACACACACACACACATGTATGTATAAACATTTATAATGGATGGAGTTTACATTAATCCACCTGGCCTGTGTTGAGTCCATCCAGATGAGCCATTCACATACACACACACACACACACACACACACACACACACTAGTCGTCACCTTGCGAGAGGACGTGAGCAGCCTGTGCTTTATGGCTTGTCACACATTTATATGGTGCGTGATGGCGGTTTGACCTTCAGACCCAGACGCTCTGCTTTTGATTGATGAGAAGCGCACTGTCCTCATGTGATGTTTTCTGCTGTTCACAGTCAGATCTACTGCATTGAGAACGCTCACGGGCAGCTTGTGCGGGACCTGGACTTCAACCCCAACAAGCAGTATTACCTGGCCAGCTGTGGAGACGACTGTAAAGTCAAGTTCTGGGACGTGCGTCACATCAGCGAGCCGGTCAAGTGTCTGGAGGAGCACTCGCACTGGTTAGACACACTCACACAAACACTTGTTCACATGGTTTACAGGGGCAGTCCATAGGCATAATGTATTCCATACAGTAAAAAAACCACTTATTATATGGCCGTACCCCAAAATCCAACTCTTACAGGAAATCTTTAGCGAATTTTGAATATCAAAAGACACCATTTAGTACGATTTGTAGGCATTTTGAATTGCAGGGACACAAGGTAACCACCTTAATAGAGTACAACTAAATCATACCCATGTCATTATACAACTTGTGTCCCTGCAAACCACATAAACCTGTAAATACACCATTATTAGAACTCCTTTTAAAGGCTTAAGGGATTAGTTCACCCTACAATGTCTATTATGCCATTAATTACCATCTCTAATGTTATTTTGATCCCCTGAGACCTTCGTTCATCTTCAGAACACAAATGAATATAGTTTCGATTCAATCGGAAAACTCCCTCATCCACCATAAACAGCAAGAGTCCTGAAAATCAATCAGAAACATTGTCAAAACAGTTTCTTCTTCATACGAAGCTCCAAGAACACTTTTGTGTGCAAGAAACTGTCAAGGCAGAACATCATACTGTGTAAACACACAGCCTGACCCGGGGTGCGTTTCTGAAAACCATCCTTAGCCAGCTAATGTCGCAAGTTCCGTCGTTACAAACATAGTTCGTAGAGTTGCCGTTTCCCAATTATATACCGTTACAATGAACATTTGCAAACTGTGCCGCAAACCTGTACGCTTGCAACTACACCTCTAGAGCTGTAGTTAGAATCAATGTGTTCTGTTCCCAATTATCCCCCCTAGCTATGCCCTGTTCGTATCGAACCTTTCAACATTTAAACTTTGAATGATTTAAAACAGGGCGCCACGGTGGCCTAGTGGTTAGCACGTTCGCCTCACAGCAAGAAGGTCGCTGGTTCGATCCCCGGCTGGGCCAGTTGGCATTTCTGTGTGGAGTTTGCATGTTCTCCCCGTGGTTGCGTGGGTTTCCTCCGGGTGCTCCGGTTTCCCCCACAGCCCAAAGACATGCGGTACAGGTGAATTGGGTAAGCTAAAATTGTCCGTAGTGTATGTGTGTGAATGAGAATGTATGGATGTGTTTCCCAGAGATGGGTTGTGGCTGGAAGGGCATCCGCTGCGTAAAACAAATGCTGGATAAGTTGGCGGTTCATTCCGCTGTGGCGACCCCGGATTAATAAAGGGACTAAGCCGAAAAGAAAATGAATGAATGAATGATTTAAAACAGTGTTTCTCAACTGGTGGGTCGCGACCTAAAAGTGAGTCGCGGGAACATTTTTAGTGGGTTGCGGAGTGTGAGTAAAACATTAATTTTTAACTTATTTTGCTTATACCGGACTTTTATTTTGAAATGCGCAATTGTACTTTGTATTATTTGTATAATTTGATACATTTTGTCCAATGAAATCAATAAAAAATTGTTTATTTGTAAGTCCTGGTGATTTTCTTATGATTTTTCTGTCACTACTTGTGTATGTTAACAAATAAATACAAATTTATTCATTATAATTCCTAAAATTAAAATATAGTTCCTAAAATTTTGGGTCGCGGCTTGATGACCATGTAAAAATGTGGGTCCCGTGGCCAAACCAGTTGAGAACCACTGGTTTAAACGAACATTAAAGTCTTCTCTCTTGCGTGTAATTTGCGTTCAAAGTATTTTTACAGTTTAGTTTGGAGCTTCGTACGGTCACAGTTAAACCAGCGCCGACACATGGACTGCTTTAACAATGCTTTTGCTTCCTTTCCTGGAAATTTTCCTGGACTTTTGCTGTTTTGCTTGCTGTTTATGGAGGATGAGAGAGCTCTCTAAAATTACTTCGTTTGTGTTCTGAAGATGGTTCAAGTCCAGACTGGACCCATCGGTATTTCTGTGTGGACTTTCCCCCACGGTCCAATCACATGCGCTATTGGGGAATTGATGAACTAAATTGGCTGTAATGTATGAGAATGAGTGTGTATGGGTGTTTCCCAGTAGCTGGAAGTAAATCATATGCTGGATAAGTTGGCGGTTCATTCCGCTGTGGCGACCCCTGATGCATAAAGTGACTAAGCTGGAGGAAAATAAATAAATCAATGAATTCACATCACACCCTGAACCGAGTAAAAGCTGTCCAATAACGAGGCTCACTGAAACGCCTCGGGCTCCTGTCATTGGCCGAGAGTGAGATCTTAGTTAATTGGCAGTTCATCTGTCTTATGTGCCTTGCCCTCGCAGACACGTTTATACCTGCGTGTAGGCTACATCAGAGAGGGTCTTCCAGGAGTCCTGTGGATGGAGGATAGTACTGCGCATCTGGCTGCAGTCTGAGCTTTATCAGTGTGTGTCAGCTTTCAGCACGCTTATCTTAAATGTAAAAGACACTGTTATTAATTAGTGTGTGCCTATCTGTGCTCTGCATCTTGCTGATGGTGTGTGTGTGTGTGTGTGTGTTATGGTGATGAAGGGTGTTAGTGCGCCTGCTTTTAGCTCACTGCAGCTTTTTTTTCAATGTGTGTGTGTGTGTGTGTGTGTGTGTGTGTGTGTGTGTTTGTGAATGTGTGAGTGGGTGGTGTATATGAAGGTGTGTGTGAGTGTGTGTAAGTTATGTGTGTGTTGTTGTGTGTGTGTTAGTGTGGCTGCTTTTAGCTCACTGCAGCTCTATTTCAGTGTGTGTGTGTGTGTGTGTATGTGTGTGTGTGTGTGTGTGCGTGTGTTTGTTTGTATGTGTGTGCGCGCACCTCTGCATGTGTGAGTGGGTGGTGTATATGGTGGTGTGTGTGTGAGCTATTGTGTAAGTGTGTTGTTGTGCATGTTTGTG
>CAIGQQ010028479.1:5808-16655 GCA_903798035.1 Danio albolineatus | reverse complement strand
CCTCCACCAGTGCCTCCACTGCCCCCAGTGCCTTCTCTGCCTCCACTGCTTCTGCCTCTTTCTCTGCTATGTCCACCAGTACATCCACATCCTATGATAAAATTGAAAGTTGTAAGTTCATCAGAAAAAAAGGATATAAGATTTATTTAAACAATTTACAATTATTTTAGGAAAGAATGTATGTAATTCACCTTTTTGTTTTTATATACAGACATTAGAGATGCCTGGAACGGAAAGTGTCCTCGTGTGCTGCTTTCAAGGATCGGGCCATACAACATTTTTTTTTTGCCACGTTCACGTGATTTAGCTCATAAATAACATACAGTACCTTCAGCATCCTGCAAATGGTGGTATCGCCTCGTCCGCCCAACAAATTAGCCATGGTAGATAAGATGACGACTTGTCACGCAGTCACAATGTAATGTGTAATGAAAAGTGTTTATATATTCAATCAAAAATGTGGTCGAGAGTAAAAGTTGCTTATGATACTCAGTACAAGTAGCTAAAAATATACTTAAGTAAAGAAGTCCATTTACTCAAGTACTTTACACCACTGATAAGCAGTAAAACGTACCTTTCATTAAAGAGTTGTCTTCAGATGTTCACTTCACAGGTGTCTTCCACTGATGTCCAAACAGGAAGTTACAAATGTCCCTTGCTTTCATTATTGCACACGTACACGCCATTTCAAAATACAAGCAGTCTCTCAGTCTTCAGCACAGTTTCACTGATGATCCAGGATAAACCCAAAACCCAGGATAGAGCGGCTCAGTGAATGTGGTCTGGACTGAGTGGATGAGGCTCATTGTGTCTCTACAGATGTTGTAGAAGATCAGACTTCCTGCACTGTGATCCACAAACACTCCTATTCTACTGCTGATCAACTGCACATGGAGTTCAGTGCATCTGTTATTGTGTTTGAATGAGAAACTGGAGGGTGAGCAGATCAAACTCCAGGACTGAGCATTACATCCAAACACACGTGAAAATAGTGGCTTAGACTTGGCACAGTACTGTAAATATGCATGTTGAGGATTTGTTGCATATCTACTAATACACTGTTAAACAACTGTTGATGATTTGTTGCATCTACTGATACATTGTTGAACATCTAGAACCTAAATTGGTAACAACCTGCCAAAGTTTTTATAAATGTTTACATGTTGTAGGCACTGTAATGATTGCCTAAGAACATTTAAAAGACAGTCTACAGATACTACCCAGATGAGAGTAACAGATAAGAACTTGAAAAGTAACTTACGGTCAGCAGATTATCTAAAGAGGGTCCATCAAAATAAAGTGTTACCAAACACTCTGTTTCACTTTAACATCCTGTCTAGGTGAGATCTGTCCTGTCTCCACCAGACTAATGCAGTCTAATGTCGGATGGTCTGAGAGAATGGTTAGTGTTGGGGCATGTTCTGAGAAGACATCGAACCCAGTGCAACAGAGAGAGCATGGCACAAATCAAAATCCTCAACTGACCTTAACAGGTACCAAACCCGGCTGGCATCATTAGCCTCCCAACTCCATTCGGCCAAAACCCCATACTACCATAACAAAATTAACACCACTTCAAACATCCGCAAACTATTGAGGACATTTAATACCCTGTTCTGCCCTCCTCCACCAACTCCTTATCAGCTGATGATTTGGCCTTTTTTACAGAAAAAAAAACACTCAAACTGCTCATTGAAAGAAAGTGCTATTGGGATGGACCAAACCAGATCCCTTAAAAACCTACTGCAACAGTAAAACTTTGCTTTTTGCATTAGCTAGCTCATGCTTGCTGCTGCTCTCTGCCCCCTCTCGCCTTGCTCTCTGACACCGCCAAGCAATCGGGTCACAAAGAACTTTCCATGCAACCTCTTAAAGTTTAGGAACCGCTTAAACAGCAAAAAGACTTCTGCAAACCGACTCTCACCAAGTCTGTCACCCTGGTAACCCAGGACAACTTCCAAGCAAGTGAATCCCAAGCACAATACTGAAGCCGAGTCACCAACCAATCAGTAATGCCGTGTTTCGTCAAGGCTAGTCAGCGTAGGAAACTCAAACTTATTGTCTCTTGCTGATTGGGTGCAAACTGATCTTAAGCAGTTAAAGAGAAGCCAAAACTCTGCTTTTGTGGTTTCTCAGGTGTGATTCTAAGATCTAGTAATAAGAGCTCAATTTAATTTGGGACGGTTGTCAACTCATTTTGCACAAGCACCAGAACCGAGAACCACTGCTCTGAGGTACTCAAAATAACAAACTATCATACTCAAAATTAATTGTCTTCCTAAAGTTACTTCTCTACTTCAGTATATCCCTGTAAATATTTCTTTACAATATTTAAAACAGTTTGATAATTTAGTCAATGAATTTCTCTGGAACAATAAGCACCCTAGGTTGCACAGGATTATATTGCAACAGCCAGTAGATAAAAAAAGGGTTGGGGCTTCCTGAGGCTTTATTTCATTATTACGCCTTCAGTCTGAGACATCTCGCGCACTGGTCCATCCCTCCTGAGAGAGCTCCATCTTGGTTTATGGTTGAACAAGCCATCCTGCTTCACCTTCCCCCACTAAAATGTCTATCCATCCATCTATTTATTAATTTTATTTTGTAAATGTGTTATTTTTGAGGCTGATCTGAAAAATATAATCATTTTTACTGATAGAATTTTAGGTGCAGGCTAGGACTGTCTCTGCCATTTGCAGATAACATTGTCCTTTTGGCTTCATAGAACATGGACCTTCAGCATGCAGTGGGACGGTTTGCTGCTGAGTGTGACATGGCAGGGTAAGAAACAGCACCTATAAGTCAGAAACCATGGTGCCTGACTGGAAAATGGTGGCCATCTCCAGTTTGGAGGAGAGTCCTTACCCCAAATGGAGTTCAAGTAGCTGCGTTTTTTTTTCCATGAGGAATGGAACGTGAGATTAAAAGATTAATTACAGCGGCAGCAGTAATGCAGTTGATGTGATTGTCTGTTGTGGTGAAGGAGCCGAAACGAAAGGCAATGTTCTCAATTTACCGCTCAATCTAAGTTCCTACTCTCACCTATGGTCATGACTGAAAGGACAAGATCTCGGATACAACCAGACACATTTTACAGTGTTATGACCCGCTTGTTTGAGTCGCAACATAAGAGAGATGAACCAACAAAATAGCCTGAATGCAAATGATTTATTCTAAAATGTAACTCATAGAACAATCAATCAAAGCAACCAACAAATGTCTGGGGATAATAATGAAGAACTTAGGATATAATCACAACAACACTTTAACTACATGATATCAGAATCAGAATCAGTTTTATTGCCAAGTGTGCTTCACACACACAAGGAATTTGCTTTGGCTACAGAAGCTTCCAGTGTACATAAAGTGACATAGTGACAACACAGAATAAATATTATGAAAGACAATAGACATTAAACAGAGATGCAGTCCAACGATCTGGATGTTGAAATGTATGTACAGATTTGTTACAGATATAAGTAATGCAAAACCATAAGGTTAAAGAGTCAATGAAAGGGTCTTAACATGAGGAGTCCTGAGTTGCCACAGTGTCCTGGGGTAGCTAACGCAACAACTTTCTTACACCCATTGATGAGTAATGCAGGCATCCAATCAGGATTTACCACATACTCCAATCTGGAGTCTTAAAAATTGATGACATCAGAGATAAAATAAGCACCATCAATGTGCCTCCTACAGCATCGGCCTAATTAGAGGTCTGTAGACCATTAATGGATAAACTTCGAATGTTTTTCAACAGTAGGTGAGGAAGAATTATCTAAACTGATAAATTTGTCAAAATCAACAACGTCTATGCTAGATCCTATACCGACCAGATTAATAAAACAATTGTTTTCAGATGTTTCTGAAGCTGTTCTTAACATATTGAAATCATCCCTACTCCTAGGATACGTTCCTAAAACTTTTAAACTAGCTGTCATTAAGCCTCTTATTAAAAACCACAGCTTGATCCCAAAGAACTAGCAAATTATAGACAGATTTCAGTGTTTCCCCTACCATAGGATTAGGGGGGCGCCCCGCCCTCCCAACGGCTTTTCCCGCCCCCCCTTTTAAAGTCAAGTTAATGTTTTTCTATATGTTTTGTGAATGTTTTTCTTCTTTTAATAAACAAGCTAAATAGCCTATGCAGGGCTTAATTTGTGCCGAAACACGCCGGATCCGAATCCGGCATCTCTGAAATCTGATCCGGCACCTCATTTTACCTATCCCCCTTATCAAAACCGCCCTCCTTCCACGTCCGCTGTTCACTTTCACCTTTTTCCGCGACTCCCCGAGTCCCCATCTCATCTCACTTTTGCCTGCAACACCCCTCCAGCATCCAACGCCCCGCCATCCACCCATTTACACAACGGCATGTCTTTTCTGTCTCTACACGGTCGCGCGTTTACAAATCTCTGCTCTCTGAATCGCGCACGGTCGAGTCCCACACAGCCACTCTCTGAATGTCAGAATGTCTTCTGAAAGCAATAACGTTGTTTTGAAGGGAAATTGTTTTGAAGGGAAATTCTGGGATGGGTGGCACGGCACGCTCAACTAAGTTCCTTGCTACAAAGAAACAATATTTATGAAAAATATCAATCTGGATTTAGAGCATTTCATAGCACAGAAACTGCACTCCTAAGTTCACCAAGCTTGAACTTTGCAACGCAGTAAACTGCGAAACTTGACGCACGAACTTGCGTTTCCAGTCTGACGCATTCACGTGTGTATGAATGGAAGTCTATGGGAGAAAAGTCCTGTATGCTTAAAAGTCCGCAGCTTAAATGCAAGTCAATGTTTTCTCTCCAGTGTGGATCCTCATGTGTTTATTAAGGGATGATGATTGGCTGAAACTCTTCCCACACTGAGTGCATGTAAAGGGTTTCTCTCCAGTGTGGATCCTCATGTGTAGATTAAGGTGTGATGATTGGCTGAAACTCTTTCCACACTGAGTGCATGTGAATGGTTTCTTGCCAGTGTGGATCCTCATGTGTTGATTAAGGGATGATGAGCAGCTGAACTCATTCCCACACTGAGTGCATGTGAATGGTTTCTCTCCAGTGTGGATCCTCGTGTGTCGATTAAGGTGTGATGATCGGCTGAAACTCTTCCCACACTGAGTGCATGTGAAAGGTTTCTCTCCAGTGTGGATCCTCATGTGTTGATTAAGGGATGATGATATGCTGAAACTCGTCCCACACTGAGTGCATGTGAAAGGTTTCTCTCCAGTGTGGATCCTCATGTGTAGATTAAAAGATGATGAGCATCTGAACCTATTCCCACACTGAGTGCATGTGAATGGTTTCTCTCCAGTGTGGATCCTCATATGATTCTTAAGATTGCCTTTTCTACCAAAACTCTTCCCACACTGAGTGCAGGTGAAACGATTGTCTCTCCTTTTACAAATACCATCAGTCTGTAAATGAGTTTTTTCCTCAATTTTGACATGATATTCATCCTCTTTACTCCCCTCATTCTCTTCAATTAGGTCTGAAATAAATAAATAAAACATTAGTTTTCATTAAGTCTTAAATACAAAAGCTGATTTAAGCCAAAATGTAAAGACACTGGAAACATTGGCTACACACACTGTAATTTTGATGCACATTAAATGTAAAATAAATCAGATCATATTTTGTTTGGTCCATTAATGTGTACACATTTAAGCAAATTCAATTCATCTTTATTTATCTAGTGCTTTTACAATGTAAATTGTATCAAAGCCACTTAACATAGAAGTTATAGTAAATTGAAACGGTGTCAGTCCAGTTTTCAGAGTTTCTTACATAATTGATCATAACTCATTTGGGTCACATTGATAAGACAGATATTTGAAAGCTGTAAATGGCCTATTTTTATTCGTATATATTCATAATTACAACAAAATGTTTTTCTAAAATTTGTAAAGTAGACAGGGAACACTTGTTCCTTCTGTGTCTGACTGGTAAACGCATCAGAAAAAAAATCTGGGGTAACAGCTTAACAAACAGCTGAATATTTGCCTCGCAGACAGGAGACTAGGCATGGGCCGGTATAAGATTCTGATGGTATGATAACCTTGGATAAAAATATCACGGTTTCACGGTATTGTAATTACTCAAATATTTGGGTAAAAAAAAAACATTTAATTTTTTTTTTAAAAAAAGAACACAACTTTTTTTTTCTAACTAAACACAGCATATTTTATTTTTCAGAAACATTTTGTAACACTGAACATCAGGCAAAATCATTGAAATTAACAATTGAAATCTTAATTAAATTAAATTGTGAGCCTAAACCTGCAGCTCAACAATAATTAACATAAATAAACAAATACAAATTTCAAAAACAAATCCTTCTAGATGGAAAAAAACACTAGTCATGAACATGACCCTTTGTCACAGTACCAAAAATAAATAAATAAACAAATAAATAAATAAAATATAGTTATTTTAGCAGCTGAACAATTTTTGGAGACATGCTAACTTTTTACACAATCCTTATTCAGTCCAAGTTAAGATGCAGGAATGTGAGCATGTTCACCTTTCCTGGATTAAGTTTGGACCGGTGAGGTACAAGGATGTGTCCGCTACAACTGAACACTCTTTCTAAGGGCACACTGGTGGCTGGGATGCAGAGAATTTTTCCTGCTACCTTGCCAAGTAGAAGTAACTCTTGAGCATGAATTTTCCACCATGCCAGTGGGTCAGAATCAGAGGATATGGGAGGCTGAGACATACACAATTTAACCCTTGCTATCACTCTTTCTTTTAATGGGGCATCTCCTTCTTCGAACACTTCTTGTTTTGCTGATGTAATTTTTTTAAAGCAAGGAAGACAGAGATTTGTCTTTCTTTGTTGCAGCAGAAGGGACATTAGTTGTGGAAGTGCTGCTTACTTGCTCATGAGCAGTAGTGAATGCAGGCAATTCTGAAGGTGACTGTGATGTCATTTCTTCCTGTTTCACAGCTTCCTCTACAGTGAACATGACAGTCTCATCCTTGTTCTTTGAAATGTTAGCCTTGAAACAGGTATCAACTAAGGAAGCAATGTCAATTAGCTTACTGACATCCTCAGAGGAGTAACGTTGTTGCAGATCATCAGTCATTACTTTTTTCATTTGTTTAGTTAGGGCATCATCTTCCTTTTTTTCTTCAAGTATACCAGTGATGTGCTCCTTAACAGGCTTCAATGATGACAGGGTGGTCTTGGTTTCAGAAGCCAGCAGATCCGTAAAGTCATTTAGAGGCCCCAGAAGTTGGCAGACCATCTCTTAAGTGCATACAGCACTGTCTTTTGGCATTAAAGGGCCATGAAACACCAAAACACATTTTTTGAGCTGTTGACAGTCATATATGTGTCCCACGCTGCTATAAACATTATTAGGACACATATAATTGACTAAAGAGTGAAAATTGGTTGTTTTTGCATTATTTCGAGCAAATTCGTTCTTCCGGTTTGAAACGAATTTTTGAAGCTGCGTCACGCTGATGAGATCCTTGCGTATATTCCAGCATGGAGTGTGGACGCCTGTCCCGGCCAGCACGTTCTGACGTCTCTGTGTGTTCGGCATTAATTCATGAGATAGACTTGGTTCAAACCAACCAGAGCGCTCTATTGTGTACGCAGCGCAACTTCATTAATATTCATGATCGCTTCGAAGATTGTACCTTACAGCAGTTGCGGAAGACGCATCAAGCGCGAGTGATTTACATGTTAAGTCAATGCAAAAGGCGCGAATAGGCATCCTGCAACGCGATACGCGCGTTTGACGCGCTTAACGCCGCAATTTGCGCGAATCGCTTCAGTTTGAAAATGAAATGAAAATGAGCTTCAGCGGACGTTCGCGCCGCGTTAACCAATCAGGAGCTTGCTCTTGTGGGGGTGTGATTATGACGTAGCGCCTGTTGTTGGTGTCTGTTTCAACACAATATAGTTGACATTTAATACCCTGCTCTACTCCTTATCAGCTGATGATTTGGCCTCCTTTTTACACACACACACACACACACACAAAAAAACCCCACTCAAATTAGCAGTCTATTTCCCAAGTCCAACCTAAATCTCCATCAACACCTTCTGAAGAAAAATTCACTCTGTTCCTTCACTCCACACTGGCACATTCCCAACCACTTTTAAGCAGGTGTAACGGAGGCCAGCTAGTGAAGTGCTGTGCAGGTAAACCTCACTCCTCTGACCTCTAAAGGTGCTCTGGTGATAGACGCAAGGGGCCATGGTCCGCTAGGGGCCTCCTTGTTAGAGCAACTGCCATGTGGAAAGTTGCCGGTTCTATCCCAGCTGGGAGTGGGTTGGGTGGTGTAGGGCCAGTGGGGTTACACAGGCCTGGGTAACCTCACTGTTCAAAACAACCATCACTCAACACCTCATTGGATGAAAAATACAGACCAGTAGTTAAAGAGAAGCCAAATCTTTGCTTATGGTTTCTCAGGTGTGATTCTAAGATCTAGTAATAAGAGCTTGTCAACTCATTTTGCACAAGCACCAGAACTGAGAACCACTGCTCTGAGGTACTCAAAATAACAAACTATCATACTCAAAATGAATTGCCTTCCTAAAGTTACTTCTCTACTTCAGTATATCCCTGTAAATATTTCTTTACAATCTCTGGAACAATAAGCACCCTAGGTTGCACAGGATTATATTGCAACAGCCAGTTGATAAAAAAGGTTTAGGACTTCCTGAGCATTTATTTAATTATTACGCCTTCAGTCTGAGACATCTCGCGCACTGGTCCATCCCTCCTGAGAGAGCTCCATCTTGGTTTATGGTTGAACAAGCCATCCTCCTTCCCCTTCCACCACTAAAATGTCTATCCATCCATCTATTTATTAATTTTATTTTGTAAATGTGTTATTTTTGAGGCTGATCTGAAAAATATAATAATTTTTACTGACAAAATTTTAGGTGCAGGCTAGGACTGTCTCTGCCATTTGCAGATAACGTTGTCCTTTTGGCCTCATAGGACATGGACCTTCAACATGCAGTGGGACGGTTTGCTGCTGAGTGTGACATGGCAGGGAAAAAAACAGCACCTAGTCAGAAACCATGGTGCTTGACTGGAAAATGGTGGCCACCTTCAGTTTGGAGGAGAGTCCTTACCCCAAATGGAGTTCAAGCATCTGTGTTTTTTTTCATGAGGTATGGAATGTAAGGTTAAAAGATTGATCAGTGCAGCGGCAGCAGTAATGCAGTTGATGTGATTGTCTGTTGTGGTGAAAGAGCTGAGACAAAAGGCAATGTTCTCAATTTACTGCTCAATCTAAGTTCCTACTCTCACCTATGATCATGACTAAAAGGACAAGATCTTGGATACAACCGGACACATTTTACAAAGTGTTATGACCCATTTGTTTGTGTCGCAACATAAAAGAGAGATGAACCAACAAAATAGCCTGAATGCAAATGATTTATTATAAAATTTAACTCATAGAACAATTAATCGAAGCAACCAACAAATGTCTAGGGATTATAATGAAGATAAAAAACTTAGGATACAATCACAACAACACTTTAACTACATGATATAAGATGACAGGTCTTAACCTGAAGAGTCCTGAGTAGCCACAGTGTCCTGGGGTAGCTAGCACAACAACTTATATACCCATCGATGAGTAATGCAGGCTTCCAATCAGGATTTACCACATACTCCAATCTTGAGACTTGGGATCATCACAGTGTATTAATATTGTAAAACGTAATACCTGTCGCTCTGCCAAAATCATAAAATATTCATCAAGTTTCTATTCTACTCAAAAAAGTAAAAATGTAGTAAACTAGAAAGAATCTTGAACCTAAAAGTAAAGAAACTTTACTAATAAAAGCTGCAACACAGGACAATTGAATTGGCTTTCTAAACTTGAGGCCCTGGTATACTGCAAACTAACCTGCTGGAGCTCCACCTTCTTTGATGTGCGGTGTCTTCCCAGTGATTTGTTTCTCATTCAGGGAGTCAGACAGAGGACATCCTCCAGAACAACACTAGCTCCATGAATACACTGGAGAGTGGAGTACAGATGTATCCGCACCTGCTCAATCAGTTGCAAAGAGATTTTAAGCCGCAGAGGTGCTGTTTGCCAGATGTTTATGAAACTGTTCTTCTCTCAGCCGCCATCATCGTATTTACGGTAAACGCGAGGAGCGCAACACATTTACAACCCCACCTACTGCAGTGTAGGAGTGCTGGAAAACAGAATACCGTCACTCAGCCTTTTCAAACAATTTTCAGACATGAAACATCCTTTGCACATGAGAAAATGTTTTGCTGCATTCATGTCATGTGTGCAACTTTTTAATGATGATTGGCTGAAACTCTTCCCACACTGAGTGCATGTGAAAGTTTTCTCTCCAGTGTGGATCCTCATGTGTTTAGTAAGGTTTGATGAGCAGTTAAAACTCTTCCCACACTGAGTGCATGTGAATGGTTTTTCTCCAGTGTGGATCCTCGTGTGTTCTTTAAGGTGTGATAATTGGCTGAAACTCTTCCCACACTGAGTGCAAGTGAATGGTTTCTCTCCAGTGTGGATCCTCATGTGTTTATTAAGGTTTGATGAGCAGTTAAAACTCTTCCTACACTGAGTGCATGTGAATGGTTTCTCTCCAGTGTGGATCCTCATGTGTAGATTAAAGTTTGATGATTGGATGAAACTCTTTCCACACTGAGTGCAAGTGAATGGTTTCTCCCCAGTGTGGCTTATCATGTGTTGATTAAGGTAAGATGAGCAGCTAAAACTCCTCCCACACTGAGTGCATGTGAATGGTTTCTCTCCAGTGTGGATCCTCATGTGTTGATTTAGGTGTGATGATTGATTGAAACTTTTCCCACACTGAGTGCATGTGAATGGTTTCTC
>CAIGQQ010028476.1:0-16945 GCA_903798035.1 Danio albolineatus | reverse complement strand
TATGTTTATGATTTTTATGTATTATTATATTTAGTGTTTTGTTCTTTTATTTTTTTGTTGTATTTTATAAGTTGGTGGCAATAAAATAAAAGGGCACATTTTGAAAAAAAAAAAAGTAAATCATTACTGATTTGATGATTGTGGCATTTTTGAAAATATTCAAGGGTCATTTGATTTTAATCAGTATTATGCCACCTGTATTTTGTTGTACAAACACCTCTTCATGGCTTACACGTTATGCTGGTTTGATTCAAATGGTCTCATCAATAGATTTTTCCTAATATGCATATTAAAATTTGTATACATTTTTTTTTACTGCTGGCTGAATCGAACATGTTAAAGTAAATGTGAATTTGTACATACTTTTCCCCTCCTTGTTGTAGTTTTACAAAGAAAATTATACTGAGAAGAACAATTCAACAGTTACCCAAACTCTTTTAACAAAAAGAATGAGCTTTGATACTCTGAGGAAGAATGTTTGGGTGCATACATTACAAAGTTTCCACTTTTTTCTTGTGCTTGAATGTTAAAATGTCCCTTCTATGAATTGTCAGTCACTGATATGACCCGCCGCCAATTTGAGTTTGAGACCCCTGTTCTAAACGAAAGCAGTTTCATTAGCAATCATATTCAAATCTAAGATTAGAACCCTTACTCAATTTGATCATAATTAAAAAAAAATAAAAATCATTAGTAAATACAACTGTTAACGCTAATATAAGTCATTGTTTAAATGACTGTTTTGCAAGATAGAACAGTATAATATAATTATAATCTATTAATTATATATATATATATATCTAATGTGGCATCACGGTGGCTCTGTGGTTAGCACTGTCGCCTCACAGCATGAAGGTCACTGTTTCGAGTCCTGGCTGAACCAGTTGGGATTTCTGTGTGGAGTTTGGATGTTCACATTGTGTTGGCATGGGTTTAATCCCTCTCTGGTGACCTCTGAACCAGAGATGAAGCTGAATGAAAATGAGTAATATTTTATCATATAGGATTAATCATAAAAAGATTAATTCAGCATTTTTACAAAATGTAGCATTTTAACCAAAAGTAGACCTATTGGCCAAATATTATTAGTGTTGTTTTACCATATGTTTGAGAAATAACAATAATAATAGCCTACTCATATTAAACTTTATTTTACATCTACAGAATTGTGAGAAAATCCTGATCTTCATTTTGAGCAAGAATTGTGCAGCTCTAGTAATATATAAGTATGTAAAATAGAGATTAACAGGATGCAAAAACAAAGCTTAATTTGCCAATTTGTTGTATTTGTTTCAAATAAAATGATATATTATCTAAATGTATTTCTTTATTTGTTTTGGTCGTACTTATAGCTCGAAATTGGATGCTTAAACTTAATTTTAACAGCTATATATATTTTGCCCTCTTTATATATTTTTGTTAATTCTCTCTGTTAACCCTATCCCACAAAATAGGATGTTTTCTTTTCTTTTAATTGCTTTTGCAGCTGAATAAATAATCCTTAAGACATCTCCTGCTCATATCCTTTTACAGTTTAACTCATCGTGTACTCATGGATGACCCTCAGGTTAAGTGCGTTTGGCTTCGTTTTCCTTAAGACTAGCAGACAAAATGTGCATGCACAAATTCCATATACGCTGGAATCATGAATCAGAATCAGATCTGTTTATTTGAGTCTAAGTAGACCGATACATCAGACATGAACTGAGGATATTCCTGTGTAACAATGAAAAAATAAATCCATGCTATATAATCATATACAGACAGAAAACATAAGACAGAACTAACAGGAAAAGTAAAGGTAGAAATGTAAACAAGTGATAACTTGATGGAAGAGGAGGATGCTGTAGAATTGAGGGTGTTTATTGTAGCTCTGGAGCAGAATGGGAGTGAATTTAATTATTTAATTACATTTTTAATGCCTCAAGAAATGAATAATGTCCATGACTCAATTATAAATGTGTTGTAAATTAATTGGGGGTGAATTAAGTGATGTTAGTGTTTGTCAGGCTTGTCTTGTTGATTTAAAATGAAGTGTATTCAGAGGCCGTGTGAAAGAGAAATATGCCAAATATACTACTTATTTGCCAAATATATTAATTCATAGCCTTCAAGCGGTCTGAATCAGCACCTGTGTTATGATGAGGCTTGGAAACCGAGATCCATGTGCAGATTTTATCATAAAGAATGATCAACAAGCAGGCGTCAAAACAGCAGCAAAAGAGTACATACGTGTAATCCAAAGAGTAATCACAAAACAGGCAAAGGTCAGGGCAGGCGATAAACGATAGGAATTGGTAACACGATGTTGAAAAACTGAATCGCAGTTGTCTCAGAACACAGCTTTTCGAAACACTCAGGTCACATGACTATCAAAGGATAGGAGCGTTCCACAAGTGTTTCCAGACCTGGCGAATCTTCGTTTGACTGACAGGGTCGGAAACAAACATTCATTCGCAAATAGCCAGTGGACAGTAGGGGTGGGAGAAAAAGTCGATGGATCACGATTCCTTTTTCTTAATGATTTTGGATTGATATTCAACAGTTTAGCATCGATTGTGTATTTAAATTAGGTTATGACGATTTGGGAACAAGCTCTAAACAAAAAAAAAAAGTGCTGATAGGCGCACATGCGGCAGAATTTGCTTCATTCGAACTGATGGATAATTACAGGCGTGGTGTTTCTGATCAGTTTTGCGGCCGCCATCGCACTTCTTCGCCGGTTTTACCGTTTTTGTTAGTGGTTTTATTATCACTAAAGGAGGCAGACAAGATAGTATGTCACCTTTACAGCACAAGGCTTGCAGCTTGTGTTCTGCAAATGCAGGTTGAGAATAAAAGTGATCTAGGCCCACTGGACTGTTACATTGCTATGTAAGTCGAATACAAGTATTTTATTCAAATATTATTGTTTGCCATTATGTCAAAGACAAAATAAATTAGTCATTACAACTATTACATTTAAATTGTGTTGAGAAATATCTTTTCTCTTTTAAACAGAATTGGGAAAACAGTTAAAATAGTTATAATTTCACCAGAGAACTAATAACTTTGATTTCAACTGTAGATTTCTTTTTCTTAACATTTTCTTAATGATGTAAACTAATATAAAATTGTGATGCTCTTTTTATTTTGTGGGGAAATGAATATGAATGTATAGAATATGTTTGTTTTTCATAATTGCTCTTTGTATTTGGCTTTTTTACATTCAGAGCTTGATCCTCCTGAATAAGCTTATGATAATAAATAAATGATTTTTAAGATGACACTACTGTCAGTTCTTGTCGCAAAGGTCCCAGTTATTAAACAAAAGAATAGAAACTCTAATTCTGGTTAAAATGTATGCCCATATGCTCCCAGAATTGGTATGGGATCCCCTAAAGATTCCCACCCTTAGTGGACAGTGTGCCAACACACAGTAAAATGCAACTGTGCTGCGGACATCCCGAGTTTGAATCCTGGCTTGCACAAATTCTCAGAAATTGTGATTTTGTTAATGTTATTTTTTATGACCGAAACATCACATTTATTTACAAACAGTTCATTCGGATGTTACAACAAAACACATTACAAGAATAGAGCTATAAAAACCCACATTTTTATGACTGTAGTTGCTTGGGATTTCAATAAAAATATATTTAAGTATCATATTTTTGCTCCAATTTGATTTATCTTTCAGTTTTTATGGTTTTAGTTTTAGTATTAGTATTATTTAACTATAATAATCCTGATCCACACAAACATGGATGAAGGTTAACGATCACTTATAGAGAATTTATCTATGGAACACAAAAGAGAATATTGTAATACTGTATTGCTTAAGAAACATACAGTATGTGTAAGTAAATGATGATATATTTAGCATTTTTTAATGAACTGTCCCTTTAAGACAGATCTGTCTGCATGTTACTGTAGTATGCTTGAAATCCCCCATGAGGAAAAGTCCTTAACAGAAAAAAGCATTTCCAGGTTTTACAGGATTCTCCTGCATTGCTTTTGTGTTTGTCTAGGGTAAGATATTTATACTCCGATAAAAACATAAGCGCACAACTTGCAGGAAAAGTCAAAGGTTGCACAGAAGATGTTTAAATATTTCAGATGTGGAGCGCAGGGGCTGGAAATAGCACTTCTGTCTGGGCTCCAGCTGTTGTTTCGTGAGAAAACACACGCCATTTCTTTTCGGTTTTCTCACTGAGGAGGCGCTTGTAATCCCCTGAAGCTGCTGGACCAGAACATTGGTTCTGTACAAGACGGAGTTGTGTGTGCATTCATGTTACCGCAGCACTCAACAATTTGTTTTGCTCACCAGAAATGTCATGTCACATCACATACTTAAAGTCACCATGAAATCAAAATTGACGATTGCTATTTTTTCCTCTTTTTTTCTTAAACGCATGTGCACATGATCAAAATAACTTCAGCAGCATCTGTTCTCTTCTCTGATTGCATCTGACGTGAAGGTGGATCGACCTGTCAATCACATGAAATCCACCAACAGTAAACTATCCAGTTGTCCAATCAATTCCTGATGCACAAAAACAAGTCATGCCCTACAGTTTGTCTTCTTTTAGAAACGATTTCAGCCAATGTTCAAAATTTATGACTCACTTATACAGTCAAACACAGGACAATATGTAGTGAAATCCTTGTTCGACTTAAAAAATAAATAAATACAAAAACAAAATACAAAAATAATATCAATGAGAATCGAAATTATGGAATATAATAATAAATAAAAACTGTACATTTTAGATATAGAAATAGAAGTTATAGCTATTAAAAGTAAAAACAAATATAAAATTATTATGAAGAATATAAAAAAATAGAACAATATAAAAAGTGTAAAAAAGCTTAGCTATACAAATATAGAAAACATAGAAGTGTTTGTAGCATAAAGACAGTAAAGAGCACACCCTCCAGTGTGTCCAGTATACGGTTTTGTTGGCCATTAACTGGTTTAATCTAATCTACAGTAGCTGATGTCTTGTCTGGCTGATTTTTAGCTGGTTGGTCAATTGTTGAGTGTCCAGGACTCCTTAAAATCCAGCAGACTGGTCTAGTCTGACATTTCTGAGAGAACATGTTAGACTGGTGAACCAGCTTAGGCTGTTTTCTCTCATTTCTCCCATTGGCAGATACTGTAGCACAAACTCTGTGGCGTGGAGCCTTTGGGCTTTTGGAGCTCTTTGTGAATGTAAAAAATAGCATTGTGGTTACAAAACCAGAAGTTAACACATGGCAGAGATTGCAAACCCTCTGTTTGCCAATACGGTCAGACTTAAAGGGATAGTTCAGACAAATAGAGAAATTCCATCTTTATTTAATTGTGCTATATTTTCCTTTCTGTTGTGAAACACAGAAGTATTCTTTACTGATCCATATATAGTATATTATATAAAAACATAGTTTGTCCAAAAATTAACATTTGTTGCCAGTTTATTCAGTTTATTTATCTTTAGATAAACAAAAGAACAAAATGCACTGTTTTTATTAGGTCTGGGTGATTCGTTGAAATGCAGTGAGAAACATGATTACGCAAAGCTGAAATTTTCATGCACATCTTATCAGGGAAGCCAGGCTTCATGATCAGTAGTAAACCCAGAAAAAGCCAGAAAATTAGCATTTCTGAATAAACAAACAAACAAATAAGAAAACTGAATAAACATGTAGATTTAAGTAGTTTTGTTGATTAAGCATGGCTAGTGAACGCATGAGTATGAAATATTCTTACTGAAGATTTATTTCAGACACAAAGTAATGAAGTTCACTGAGAAGCATCATACTGTATATACCTGCTATTTCTTACAGAACGATCGTCTCAATTTGATTATCGTCTGATTAAATCAATTTCCATTTTGATTCTCTATCAGTGGAAAACAGTAAAGCACATACTTTACTGACGTAATTCACATGAAAATTGCTTTTAATTAATTGCCCAGCCTTCTGTTTATAAAATCAAGGAAATATGTTGCTTAGAAATCTGCTGAAAGATTACTCATGCCTTTTTTCAGTTGAATATCTCTGCAGAATGACAGTAAACATGTGCACTAATATTACATAACACATTACATTTAGTTTCGTCACCAAACCCTGTCTATCCCCAGAACTCTTGGAATACAAGAATGTATGCTTCGTTTACACACTCTCAGAAATAAAGGTCATTTGGGGAGTACCCTTTTGAAATGTGTACTAAAGGGTACATATTAGTCTGTATTAAACCTTAAAGGACCATAAGAATACCTAAAAAGTACAAAATGTACCTTTTAAAAGGGTACCACCACAGTGAGAGGTTTTGTTCCTTTATTTCTGACAGTGTATCAGCTTAGTGCTTTTTGCTTGCTCTCTGTAAAAGAATTAAGTCCACATGCCATTTTGAAAAACACCAGAGTAAGCAAATGATGCCACCTGCTTTTTTCCCCCCATAAAACCTATTCTAACAATACCTCTGTGATTTAACTCTCTTTTTTGTGAGGAAACACTTGAGTGTGATGAAAGAATTAGGAATGACACTTCTGATCGCACAGCATTATTAATGAAATCTCACACAATGCAAACACACGTACATGCAAAAGCTCCTAAATGATCCTGTTGAAGCAGACAGCCTAATTATCTGCATTTGAGAAGTGAGGTTTCGTTTTCTCAACTTTCAAACGCATTTGCAGCTGTTCTCGCCTTGTACACACAAATGTGCATTAGTCACCTCATCTATCATAGCGTTCACCACCCAGATTCATGTCGCACCTTATGATATGCCAAGCATTAATACTTTCCAAGCCTTATGGAAGTGTGAATCTCCGTTGCATGTTTTCTATTACAGGATGTCTGCCGACTGTAATCCGTTAAGGCCGAGCTGAATCAGTTTTCCTTTTAAAAGCAACTTCGCTGTCATTTTTCACGGAGGTCATTTTTCCTCTAGCGCCGTGAAACGAATAGTCTGTTTACTCGCGCGAAACAAGTGCCAGCGAAACCTGAAGAAATGGATCTAAACACACTCTGGCCTGTGCCGTCTCCTTCACCAAACTGTGTGTTTTTCTATACTCGACCCCGAATTGAACCGGAGGAGGAATGACCTCCGCTGGGACCGTCCCACTGCTCTAAAAACAGCCGTCTGAGGGCTGCGGGCCGGAGCGTCGTAGCACAGCTTGGCACACGCCGGTAAATGGCCCCGACGGGCCTCACAGAAAGCCGTGTTTATCGGCCGGTGGCACAGGCCCATGTGTGTTTATAGGGACGGCTCCAGAGGGCTGATATTAACTGTGTGAGCTAAACAGTTATTCCAAAATGATAGCATCCGTCTGCGCCACACACAATAGCCTCCCTCTGTACTTAATGCTGAGGGTTCCGAGCTTAACTTGTTTAGGGGTTGTTTCATGCAGTAATTATATATATAATGTGCTTGAGATGTTGGACAGGCAATGAATTACAACTTTGCTTAAAGAAATACCTGACATTTTATGAGCCTTTGAACGTAGTTTAAAGAAAATGACACTATAATTATTCTATATATTAATAAAATCTATATTAAAATGAGGTGGTGGCATGGTGTCTTAGTGGTTAGCACTGTTGCCTTACAACAAGAAGGTCACAGGTTCGAGCCCCGGCGGGGGCGGGTTGACATTTCTGTGTAGAGTTTGCATGTTCTCCCCATGTTCCCATCCTCCGGGTGCTCCAGTTTCTCCCACAGTCCAAACACATGCACTATAGGTGAACTGAATAAGCTAAATTGGCGTGTACCCATTGAGTGTATGGGTGTTTCACAGAACTGGGTGTTTGGGTGTATGGGTGTTTCACAGGCTAGAAGGGTATTGGCTGTGTAAAACAAATGCAGCATAAGTTGGCAGTGCATTTCTGCTGTGGCGACCCCTGAAAAATAAAGGGACTAAGCTGAAGGAAAATGAATGAATATTAAAGTGAATTAACACTTAACTAAACTTAAAAACCTAAAACTAAACTTGTCATTTAATTAATATATATAATTATATAACATTATAGATATAATATATACAGTATAATTATAAATAAAAATATAAGACTAAAATATGTGTATAAGAATACTTCTAGTATTATTTTTATTTTAGTTAAATTTCAATATTGAAGAAAATGTTTGTGATTGTGGTTTTAGATTGTTACCAATAATAAATATTCATTATTAATGTAATGTATTCATTACAATCTAATTATTATGTAAGTATATAATTATAATATATGCATATATAATTATTATATGTAGCTATACACATAAATACACACATGTATACAATGTATATACAGTCAAGCCTGAAAATTTTCATACCCCGTCTTAAAGTTACTTTTATTTAGACATCAGGTTTTTAAATGTATATATATTCATTCATTTATTTTCTTGTCGCTTAGTCCCTTTATTAATCCGGGGTCGCCACAGCGGAATGAACTGCCAACTTATCCAGCATGTTTTACGCAGAGGATGCCCTTCCAGCTGCAACCCATCACAGGGAAACATCCATACACACTCATTCACACACATACACTACAGACAAATTAGCTTATCCAATTCACCTTTAGCGCATGTCTTTGGATTTGTGGGGGAAACCGGTGCACCTGGAGGAAACCCACGCGAACCAGGGGAGAACATGCAAACTCCACACAGAAATGCCAACTGACCCAGCCGTGGCTCGAACCAGCGACCTTCTTCCTGTGAGGAGATTGTGCTACCCACTCCGCCACCGGAAATGACACCGGCTTCTCCCAGATGATAAAACATGATGTACAAGATGCATCACTGTGGGAAAGAAAAATATTTCTCAGCTTTTATTTGCATTTTGAACAAAACTTTAAGTCACAATTTGCTCAGGTGTGTGAATAGTTTCAGGCTTGACTGTATATATAAACAGAACTTCCTTCTTTGAAACCCAAAAGTATATTTAGAAGAATGTCTCGGCTGTTTTTGTCTTTACAATCAAAGTCAACAGGGTCTTAAACAATGTTACATTCAAAGAAAGAAAAAAGGAGTGACATTTTTATAATATCTTCATTTGATTTCCACAAAAGAAAGAAACCAAAACCAAATGGGCTTTTTAGCAAAAATGCTGCGTAAATAGAAGTTTCCATTCCCATACCGCTCAGCAAAAGATGAACTCATTGTGCCAGTTTGTGATGAGCTTGAGGCGAGCGAGTACTTTTCTCTCCAGCAGAGACTGTGATTAAAGCCTGGTGAAATTAAAGAGCGTGTTTGTGAAGTGTCTCCAGGTCCCCGCGCAGCAGTAAAGCACCTTTCTATTGTCATCTGTATGTGGACCATGAAGTGCCTGCAGACACAGACATTTACTGCACTCATTTCAGGAGCTTTGGGCCACTTTTTTACAGACTGCCATGCACAAACTATGCCATTATGGAGTGCCCTATCTGCCTTGTTGATTTTTCTGATTTGAGGATATTTGTAATGGTGTTTGGAGTCTGTTGGACTTTACTTTACTTTTACTTTTTTTTTTTACTGTACTTTACTTTTACTTTACTTTACTTTACTTTACTTTACTTTTACTGTACTTTTTTACTTTTACTTTACTTTTACTTTTCTACTGTACTTTATTTTACTTTTACTGTACTTTTTTACTTTTACTTTTACTTTACTTTACTTTACTTTTCTTAGTGTTCATGTTCAGTGTTGGGAGTAACGCATTATAAAAGTAATGTATTACAGTAATGTATTACATTTTCCTGTAACGCAGTAGTGTAAGGCATTACTAATGAATTTTCAGTAATATTTTACTCGGTACATGTTCAGTAATGCGTGCGTTACAACAAACTTTTCGCCGCAAGACATTAACAAATAAAAATAGCGCAGTTCTATTTCCTGTTCGTGGTCAGTGAATATACGCGCGGCGTTTGTTGTCATTCATCTCCCTCTGGCTATTGGGACTTTTTACTTTGAACGCGGAGTGATTTCAGCCTGTGAGCTGGAGGTCCGAGGCTATTGACTCAGCCCGGTGCGCAGTAATGTTAAGCCCTAACACACAGCGGAAAAGCGGAAAATTGATGAAAATGGCAGAAGACAGTACATTCGCGAGATGGACGTAAGTGCATATGGTGTTATTTTTACTGACAAACGTATTCATGTAATACGAGCGAGCGAACGCGCCGGTTTCGTTTCCTCTGTTCGTGGACAAAACTCACGTGCGCTCAAAACACTACTGCTCCGTCAGATGATGCAGACTCACAATTTGTGCCTTAATTGTGTTTCCTCCTCTTTTTGTGCTTTTGCTCTCCAGAGATTTTATTATCTTATACTATATATCCAGAGATATTTCTACACTATTTACCTACAGGTTGAGGTAAATTCTAAAATAAATACTAGTGTTTTTAAGTGTTAGGTATTCTGCCTATGTTTTAGGCTAGTATAATTTAAAACTTGTTAATAAATGCTTCAGCCATCTGTAGTATTAAGAATAGTGAACTGATCAAATGAAATACAACGTGTAGTCTTAGTACAGTAAAGTGTGGTGAATTGTAGAATAATCAGAATCAGAATCAGAAAGAGCTTTATTGCCAGGTATGTTCACACATACGAGGAATTTGTTTTCGTGACAGAGCTTCTACAGTGCAACAGAATTACAGAGACAGGACAAAAAACAGATAATAAATATATTCAAAAAATAGAAGTGAGTGTTAAATGCAAATATACAAATAGACAAGTGTATGTACAGGTGTATTACTATATACAACATTATATGTGCAGCCGTTATGTGCAAATTGGCATGTAAAGTGTGTTGTTAAATAAGTGTATTCGTGTGTAAAAAGTGTACTTGTTATGTGCAAATTGGCATGTAAAGTGTGTTGTTAAATAAGTGTATGTGTATGTAGAAAGTGTATTGCAAGTAGTGGTGTTGGTTCCATGATTATTATCATCAAGTGTTCATGAGATGGATTGCCTGAGGGAAGAAACTGTTCCTATGTCGGGCTGTTCTGGTGCGCAGTGCTCTGTAGCGTCGACCAGAAGGTAACAGTTCAAAGAGGCAGTGTGCTGGGTGTGAGGGGTCCAGAGTGATTTTGGCAGCCCTTCTGCTCGCTCTGGATAAGTACAGTTCTTGGAGAGTAGGGAGGGTTGTACCAATGACTCGCTCAGCATACACTATGTTAAAAAAAAAAAAAAAAAACTACAGCACAGGGTAATTTGTTTATATTTCACTTGTTGTGTTACCTTAGCAACTATAATATTACCACAACAGATTCATTGAAGTACTTTACTATAGTAATGTTCAAAACACTGCACATGCCAATAGACGTGTTCAGGGGCCCTGTGGAACAGCTTTTCCTCAAAATGAAGAGGATGACAGGAAAAATGTTCTCCAAAATCTCATCAACAATGTGGACCACATTTTATTTATTTGAAGAGTAAATAGTACAGTAGGCTATAATACCTAATTAAGTTTTCCCCTATATTCTATTAGTAACATTTCTGCTTGCGTTAGTTATATTTTTGTTCAAATGTTTTTTTATTTGATTAGTATAGTGCACATTTTGGCTGTTTAATAAATGTTTTTTAAAATAAAATGTATTCTTTACACTCAACGTCTATTCTCTGTGTCTTAAGTGCTGGAAATATCTCATCATATAACACACAGCCAAAAATGTTTTAGTTTATTAGATAAAACATTTATATGTAAGTCTATTTTCAGAATCAGAATCAGTTTTATTGCCAAATGTGCTTCACACACAAGGAATTGCTTTGGCTACAGAAGCTTCCAGTGTACATAAAGTGACAAGTGACAACACAGAATAAATATTAAAAAAAGACGATAGACATTAAACAGAGATGCAGTCAAACCAATAAGATCTGGATGTTGAAATGTATGTACAGATTTGTTATAAATATACAGGTTATAAGGTGCTGTGTACAAATGCGTAAGAAGTATTGCATTGTATATTGTTATAAGGTGCTGTGTACAAGTGCATAAGGAGAAAGTATTGCACGTTTATTGCACAATAGGAGTATTTTTGTATTTTGGTTATTGTTAATGAATAGTGGACCAATATAAATCATATCAAAAAGCACGAAAGGAAGAAGGAACACAAGACACACATTGTGAGTCTGCATATAATCTCACTGAGCGAGCAGTGTACTGAGAGCACGCAAGACAATGTGTGCGTGAGTAGTGCATATTTGAGAGAGCGTGAGGAAATTTGCGCACAAGCAGCGTATATTTGAGAGCTCACAAGCAGTTTTGTCCACAAACAGGAAATCGGTGCACAGGCATTATATTGAGAAAGCTATGTTCATCACGCTCACTTTGCGCATGACAGTTTTGTGTTGTGAGCCACTTAAATTTAAAGTGAATAAAATAATGGCAACAATAAGAAATAAAATCTGCATCTTGTCATGGCATTGGAGTTTACATATAGGCCTGTTGTGTCTAATATGAATATAGTCAAGCTATTCAGGGATATTGCCAGATAATCACTTTACTTCTACCATATTTTTAACAGACTTAGATCATTTGTGATTCTGGCTGTCATCCATTCTTGCATTGTCTTGAGCCTTCGCATTGTTAACTATATACTATATTGTTAGTAGCCTGGATTGGTCACAGTCATTCTGCTACATCATATCGCTTTCTACTGGATGTAAAATGCTCTGCTGTACATTTGGTCATTTTACAATGTTAAGTTCTAATTCTAGAGTTATTTTGGTGAAAGTAACTAAAAAAGTAATATGTAGTCATGTAACATATTACAATTTTGAGACAGTAATATTGTAAGGTAAGGGATTACATTTAAATAACAGTAACAAGTAATCTGTAATGTATTACAGCTTTGAAGTAACTTGCACAACACTGTTCATGTTCAAGCCATGTTCATGTATTTCGGGAGACGTTGATGAATTAACATGTTATAAATCCAGCAGCTCAAATCTCTCCACTGAAATGCAGACTAACATGGCGACACCACTCACTCATTATAGATCAGATTGTACGGTGATTAAGCTGTTTAAATGACAAAATACATGTTCAGAATATCGGTAAGTAGGTGGAAGTGACAAACGGCCAATGTTCTCAATTTTGTCACTGTTTTTAGAGCCTACTAGCTTATACGGTACAGATGCTAACATCTAAAATACTTTATTTTAATTTCACGGGAACTTTCACAGGAACCAACTTAGGGTCACAGAGATTATAAAGTGGCAATGGTCATGTGAAAGTGCAGAACAAATTACTATAAACTCAAACCATCTTCCTGACGTCATCGGAAGGCGCCGAGCATGGCAGCCTCGGTGCGAAGCTCCCCAGCTGTTGCAATGTTTTTGTTTGTTTTTCCTGTTTTGTGTTCATCCAACATGATCAGTTATACCAGGGATGAGCTGCTGAACATTCTGCAGTGCACACCAATTGATCACCAGCCGGTTCTGGACTTCTCCGGCGTTTTGCAGAGCGTTGTCCTCGGTGGCGCGGCATCTCTATGGAGACGCTACAAGACGCGCAGGCGGGGAAAGCGAGCCGGCGCGCTCATCAAAAACAGACTGCGCGGTTTCAGAATGCCGCTTCCTAGCATACATCTCGCGAATCTACGCTCTCTACCTAACAAAATGGAGGAATTACTTCTGCTCACACGCATAAATAAGGACTTTAACAACTCTGCTGCGCTGTGCTTCACAGAAACCTGGCTAAGCGAAGCCATTCCGGACAGCGCACTACAACTACCGGACTTCCAGCTGTACAGAGCAGATCGCGACACGGAGGCAACGGGGAAAACGCGCGGTGGAGGGACATGCTTCTACATCAACAGGAGGTGGTGTACGGATGTAACTGTGTTAAAGAAGATGTGCTGTCCTGACGTGGAAGTGCTTCTCATTAACTGCAAGCCGTTCTACTCGCCGCGGGAGTTTTCCTCGTTTATCCTGACCAGTGTTTACATCCCACCGCACGCGACCGTGAGTACTGCTCTTTCACTGCTGGCTGATCTAATCACAGAGACAGAACAGAAACACCCAGACTCTGTTTTTATCATTCTTGGGGACTTTAACCAGGCAAAACTCACACATGAGCTGCCCAAATTCAGACAGCACATTACATGCCCTACCAGAGACAATAACATTCTGGACCATTGCTACACAACAATAAAAGATGCATATCGCTCCGTGGCCAGAGCAGCTCTAGGACTCTCTGATCACTGCCTGGTTCATCTTATACCAACTTACAGGCAAAAACTTAAAACTACTAAGCCAGTATTAAGGACTGTTAAGAGATGGACCAACGACACAGAGCAGGTCTTACAAGCTTGTTTTGAATGCACTGACTGGGGTGTTTTTGAAGCGGCAGCCACTGACCTGGATGAGCTCACAGAGACCGTAACATCCTACATTAGTTTCTGTGAGGAGTTATGCATCCCTACCAGGACCTACTTATCATTTAACAACGATAAACCATGGTTCACACCAAAACTTAGACAGCTTCGTCAGGTCAAAGAGGATGCCTACAGGAGTGGGGACAGGATTCTCTACAACAAGACCAGGAACACTTTAACAAAGGAGATTGGTCTGGCTAAAAAAAAACTATGCAAAAAAGCTGGAAAACCAGTTTTCTGCTAACGACCCTGCATCAGTGTGGACTGGGCTGCGAACCATCACGAATTACAAAGCATCTCCCCCCAGTATCGATGGCAGTAAACTTCTTGCTAACGACCTGAACACGTTCTACTGCAGATTTGACACCTTCGACCAGACACCCTCTACACAGCCATCAACACCTCTAGCCACCTCCAGCCAAAACCGCCCTGACCATCTTTATACACAGCCATCAACACCTACAGACATCTCCCTCTCCCCCCCTGATCTTCAGATCAGTGAGGATAATGTGCGTCAGGTCTTCAGTAAACAGAAGAGAAGGAAAGCGCCAGGCCCAGACGGTGTCTCACCAGCCTGTCTGAGAACCTGTGCTGACCAGCGGGCCCCCATTTTCTCGCAGATCTTCAACAGATCATTGGAACAGCGCATAGTTCCATCCTGCTTCAAACGCTCCACCATCATCCCAATCCAGAAGAAACAAAAGATCACCGGACTCAACGACTACAGACCTGTCGCCTTAACATCTGTGGTCATGAAGTCATTTGAAAGACTGGTTCTAGCATATCTGAAAGACATCACTGGACCTTTGCTGGACCCCCTGCAGTTTGCCTACAGAGCAAACCGGTCTGTGGATGATGCAGTCAACATGGGACTGCATTATACCCTACAACATCTGGACAAACCAGGGAACTATGCAAGGATTCTGTTTGTGGACTTCAGTTCTGCCTTTAACACCATCGTCCCATCACTGCTCGAGCACAAACTGACCCAGCTCTCTGTTCCTAGCTCTGTCTGTCAGTGGATCACCAGCTTTCTGACAGATAGACAACAGCTAGTCAGAATGGGCAAAATCATGTCTGACAGCCGCACCATCAGTACTGGTGCCCCCCAAGGATGTGTTCTCTCCCCACTGCTCTTCTCCCTGTACACCAACGACTGCACCGCAAAAGACCCCTCCGTCAAGCTCCTGAAGTTTGCGGACGACACTACTGTTATCGGCCTCATCCGGAACGGTGACGAGTCTGCATACAGACAGGAGGTGGAGCGGCTGGCTTTATGGTGCAGTTACAACAATCTGGAGCTGAACACGCTCAAAACGGTGGAGATGATAGTGGACTTCAGGAGAAACCCCCCTGCACTCCCCCCGCTCACCATCATGAACAGCACTGTGGCTGCAGTGGAGTCATTCAGGTTCCTGGGCACCACCATCTCTCAGGATCTGAAGTGGGACACTCACATAGACTCTATTGTGAAGAAAGCCCAGCAGAGACTGTACTTCCTCCGTCAGCTGAGGAAGTTCAACCTGCCACAGGAGCTGCTCGTGCAGTTCTACTCAGCTGTCATCCAGTCCATCCTCTGCACTTCAATCACCGTCTGGTTCGCCTCAGCAGCCAAATCTGACCTCCGTAGACTACAGCGAATAGTCCAGACTGCTGAACGAATCACTGGCACTACCCTTCCTACACTTCAAGAACTGTACTCTTCCACAGTGAGTAAAAGGGCTCGCAAAATCACCCTGGACGCCTCACACCCAGCACACTTCCTGTTTGGACTGTTACCGTCTGGCCGGCGCTACAGAACACCGAGCACAAAAACTGCCAGACACAGGAAAAGTTTCTTTCCTCAGGCCATCTACCTCATGAACAGTTAATATTTCTCCTATTGTGCAAGAAATGTGCAATACTTTCTCACACGCACTTGTACACAGCACCTAATAATAATATACAATGCAATACTTTTCCTTACGCATTTGTACACAGCACCTTATAACAATATATAATGCAATACTTACTCTTTTGCACACAGCACCTTATAACCTGTATATTTATAACAAATCTGTACATACATTTCAACATCCAGATCGTTGGACTGCATCTCTGTTTAATGTCTATTGTCTTTTATAATATTTATTCTGTGTTGTCACTTGTCACTTTATGTACACTGGAAGCTTCTGTAGCCAAAGCAAATTCCTTGTGTGTGTGAAGCACACTTGGCAATAAAACTGATTCTGATTCTGATTCTGATTCTGATTCTGAAGAGAAGATTTTTTGTTTTTTAATTGAAAACTTTAAACTCATACCTTACGCTGCATGTTAATGGGTCAGAGTTACTTTGCCTTTAAACCTTAATAACAGTTTTCACAGTCATATCACAGAGGCATGAGCCTAATGTTTGTGGGCATTGTTGATTTTGTTTGTTTTCTCATAAATATATGCTTTGAAAGTTGATTTACAAATTGGAAACAGCCATAAACAAATCAAAGACATCTGGTTTTGACAATAACTCAGCATTTATGCTTTTTTTATTAGAGGAATGTAATTGTGATTGCTGTAACTCAGAAATACGCTCAAAAACAGATGCAGTATGTGCTGTATGTAGAATATAAGATGATAATGGAAACAGATGAGGAGA
>CAIGQQ010028474.1:10577-26654 GCA_903798035.1 Danio albolineatus | reverse complement strand
ACACACAGAGAGAGAGAGATGGTGATGGAGCAGATACAGGTGAATCTTCTCTCTCTGCGCCTCTTCATCTCCATCATCGGTGTTGTGGGGAACACACTCCTCCTGGTCTCCCTCCTGCACACACACACACACCTGAAGTCGTTCGAGGTGTTCCTGCTGGCGCTGTGCTCCGCTAACCTGCAGCAGCTGGTGATGGTGGACGTGTATGACGTGCTGCTGCTGTGCTCTCCGTCCTGCATCGGTGTGTGTTCCTGCCGCGCGCTGCGGTTCCTGACGGTGTTCGGGGAGGTCTGCAGCGTGCTCTTCACCGCGCTCATCAGCATCTACCGCTACCAGAAGCTGCACGACGTGTTCTCGCACGTGAACGTGCCCGTGCTGCTGGACGGCCTGCGCTGGGCGCTGTGTATGTGTGTGCTGTGTGTGTGTGTGGCGCTCGCCTTCAGTCTGCCGACGCTGCTGGTTGACACACACTGGAGCGTCTCCAACTCTTCGCTGGAGCGCTGCCCGGTGGACTTCTTCCAGTGCCCGTCCTCCTCCCCGTGTCTCACACACATCTACAAGTACGTGTTCCTGCTGGTGTGTGTGGTGCTGCCGCTGCTGGTGGTCACGGGGACGAGCGTGCTGATGGTGCGGGTCCTGCTGGCGCAGCAGCGGGCGGTGCGGGTTCGAGAGGCGCAGGAGCCCCACCCGCATCACCACCACCACTCCTCTCTCCTGCGCAGCACGCTGGCCATCCTGGCGGCCATGTTGCTCTTCCTGCTGGACTGGAGTGTGTATCTGCTCCTGCATCTGGCCTTTGACCCCTACAGCTTCCCTCTGTGGGCCGAGGTGGAGTTCTTCATCACCACCCTCTACACCGCGCTCAGCCCGTACGTCTACGGCATCGGCAACGACCTCTTCAGCGTAAAGCGCTTGTACTGCTGAGGATCATTAGCGGAGCTCAGACACACACACACACACACACACACACACACACACACAGACACACACACACACTTAAACACATTGAGGATAGAGCAGATAAACCTGAATCTTCTCCACATCATCCACTCATACACATACGCTCACAGACACACACTCCTCATCATCACACACACACACACACACACACACACACACACTGATGAGGATGATGGAGCAGATACACCTGAGTCTTGGCCCTCTTCAGTGTGAAGCTCTTCTTCTGCTGGGGTTTGGTACAGGAGTGTGTTTATCTGACTCGTCTTGAACTGCACTGAAGTCTGAATGTGCCGTGTGTGTTTAGTTTGCTCCCATCGTCATTCTGAAAGTCTCGTTGTGCCTCTGTTGTGACGTGCATCCATTAAAACTATCCTGACATGAGAAATTATGTTGTTTGTCCTCAGGGAACTAGGGCTGTGCGATTTGGGGAAAATATCTAATTGCGAATTTTATTTTATTATTATTTTTATTATTAAAGAGCCCATATTATGGATTTTTGAAAATGATCTTCTATGCAGTGTGTTACACAGCTCTAAGTAAAGTGAAATGTCCAGCTGAGGCTTAAATCTGAAAGTGCAAAGTGTTTAAAACGATTGATTCATCTATAAAAGAGTCGACTCGTTGTTTAAATGAATCGTTATTAGAACGAGTCTTTAGCCGTTTCGGCTTGACGTCAACGCGAAACATAATAGTTGCGCGCGCAGACCCGGGAAAATTTGAACTGCCCGGCCCCGCCCACAGACAGGAAGGAAAAGTGGAAGACAACAAGCACTGTATTGCAGTAAGTGTTGTAGCATAACCAGCGGGACAGCAGTGACGTGTGATCTGAGTAATATCTAAGTAAATCTTTATTCTGTTTGATGGCAGTATAAAGATTTAGAGAGAACTTATTGACAGCTTGTAGTATTGACAGTATGTAGTATTGGTTTTCGCGTTTTGCTCTTTGTAGACGGTCCCTAAGGACCGGTCTCTCTGCCGCCGGCACAGATGAGTTTAATATGATGCGTCCAGCGCGTAGGAAAGCTCATTTTTAGGAAAATAAGGTTGTAGGTGATTGTATACATTGCGACGGTTGAAAAGAGGTGCTGTTTGTGTAGAAACAATGTTTCGGTCATGAGTTATTGATCCGGAAAACACGACTGCTGCTAACTTTACTGAACTTATCGGCACTCCGGTTAAATCATGTCCTGTAGACGCTGTGCTCTGAAGTGCGAGGGAAAAGCTGTGTTATTTTCCCTACCTGGAAACCTCTTTTCCCTACCTGGAGTGGTTGAGGTTTTTTTGGTAAAATACCTGAGAATTACATCCTCAACACGGTGCTGTGTTCACGTCATCTCTCTGAAGAGAGCTACACAAATCTACCAGCTTACGACGCGGGATTTGTTGCACGGTTGTTGTTAAAGGATGGATCAATACCCAGTTTATTTGGACCTGCGTGTTCTTCCAGTCTTGTTGACCGTAACAAGGTAAATATGGATGTAGTTGTCTGTATTGTGTTTGCTCCGTGCAGCATGTAGCGGTAGCCATTTAGCTCACTGCCGAATGTAACTATTTGTTGGCTTACAATAGTCCATGAAGTGTTAATTATTACTGAATGTTTGTTGTTATGATGAAGAATATAGCAATACGCTGTTGTACAAAAGCAGTGATTTGTTTTCAATATGTTCTGGCATCGGGCTGCTGACGCGGACGTGACGTGGTAGCGTGAGGTGACGTGGTAGCGTCACGGAAAGGAGGTGCTTGGGGGGGAAAAGACTCGCTCAGACGATTCATATGGGAGTCGGTGGGAAAATGAGGTAAAAATAAATAGATATTATAAGACATCGAAAGTGTTTTTTAACCTTGCATACATATCATCCTGTTGTTTGGGACTTCAAAAAGTGAAATTTAACCGTTCTCAACCCACCATATGGGCTCTTTAATTTTTTTAGAGAGATATTGCGATTTTAATATTTTAAACAAATTTCATTTCAATAATCTGTATCATTGCTTCATTTCATTTCATTTTCTTGTCAGCTTGTTCCCTTTATCAATCCGGGGTCGCCACAGCGGAATGAACCGCCAACTTATCCAGCATTTGTTTTACACAGCGGATGCCCTTCCAGCTGCAACCCATACACTACTGTAACGCGTATCTATTCATTATTGAGGTGCTTGCTATTGTGTTTTTGCTATTTTATTCTTAGGACCAGATATCATAAGATTTTAGTTCGCTCACGAGAGTGTATAGAAATAACAACCGATTTTAGATTGATAAATAATTCAGACTCGAAAATAAAGGTAAATAAACAAGGTAAGTATATTGTTTAAGCAAGTTAAATGATGAAAACAAAATAAATAAATAAACAAATGTCAAAAACAGTTTAGTTTAGTTATTAATACTAGAATAAAGCAATATATGTATATAAAATATATACTGAAAAAAACAACACTTCAGATATAAACTCAAATGTCAGACAAAATCTGTTTCACAAATCACGTATTCCAGGTACAATGAAGAAGGAGAAGAAGAAAACAAAAACAAAGAAGTAAAGTTTAGATAAAAGTAGTGGTTCGGAGTCCAAGCTCGATGTTCAACACTCAAAAGTTCTTTTTAGTTCCATTTCCAAAAAAAATAAATCCAGATAGAGCAAAGTCCAAAAATGAATAAAAACAAAAATATGAGCGCAGTGAAAGTGCAAGAATGTTTTGTCCTACCAGTTCAGTGAACTACAGATTACTTTACTTCCAGTCACAATCTTTCAGAGAGGTTGGCTCGCCATGTCCAGACCACCGAGAAAGCATCCGCGGCAGGGACAGATCGGGATTTCAACCCAGAAATATCGAAAGGGATCACACACACACACACACACACACAGAGAGTAAAAAAAAACCCGGCTCACCAAGGAAAGATAAAGATGAACAAGGAGAATAAAGAAGGTGTCTCGAGTAAGTATGATAGTTTCAGTTATCTCGTGCGATTCTATGGGTTTCACTCGCACTTCTCTCGTTTCACTCTATCACTTGTTATCAGCTTCCTACACTCTAAAAAAAAAAGGTTCCTTGAGGTTCTATTTAGAACCCTAGGGTTCTATACTTGGCCAGTAGAACCTTTTACCCAAAAAATGGTTCTATTTAGAACCCTTTGAGTGCAAAGAACCTTTTTGATTAAAATGGTTCTATAATTTCTGATTTATAACATACTTATATAGTAAAGATTATAAACTAATAATAAGCTATAACACAGAGAGACAACGCTTTTTGAGTCAAAACCTAATAAAATGACTGCTATGGTCAAAAACGTAATCAATGTATGATAGGATTTTTGTTTCATGCAGGTTTAATAATTTATTTTAAACTAATAATCATGATAACTTCACTCTTAAAAATGATGTGCTAAAAAAAAACACAAAATATGTGTTAAACAGTTCGTAACACATCTTGTGTTGCTACAGACACATTGTGTGTTAATATTGTGCTTAGCTGTTTACACAATGGCTGTGTTAAACCAAAATCCCTTTCTGTTTGGTTTTACTACATTTAAGCAGTACACATACTGTATAATATGCACATTTATTTTGCCTGTAGTCAAAGGGCGATGTCTACTGTATTTATGTAATTTAATTATCATGTTGGCAATATAAAATAAGTATTTGAGTATAGCTGGGTGAAATGTACGCGCTGTGAACGTGCGCGCGCGCGCGCTAAGTGCATGCGCAGTGACGTTCATTTTCAACCATCGCTCCCACGGCCCTGTCGGATATGAAGCTCTCTGCCTCAGGTGAGTGAAATTAATTACAATTCGTCTACGACAGTCAATATTTTTCCACTTTGCTTAAGAATGTTTTGTGTTTGTTGTCCTAGAAGTTGTTTTTTCTACTATGTTGTCTGTGTATCGTACTACACGGGTGACCTATTAACTTTGTCGCAAGCTAGGTTAACAGTTAACCCATTTGGCGCGATTTTTTTGTAAACTTGTGTTTGCAGAATTGTTAATAACACGTATCAAGCGGAAGACTTAGCATAGGTTTGTTGTGATTTCGGTAGGAAAGTTAGCGTCACTTTATAATTGATGTGAACGTGAATGTTGAGTGTGTGAATGTGAACGTAAAGCCTCGGCGTCTCTGAACTCGAGGTAGCGTTATCTCACGCCGGAGACATTCTATAACGTTACGTAATCATAATGCTATTTAATGATGATGCCCTTGGACAGTAATTTGTGTATCAGCCCGAGACTTAAGGTTAGCTGGGTGCTGCGGACAGACAACAAATAGCGCCTTGGTGTGAGCAAATTCATAAAAAAATGTCTAAATATGAAAACCTTTATTGTAATCAAACTTGCGCGCCATTTTGGGCCACCCGTCTAGTCACATACTATTCAAAATATGCTTTGTATTGTTGTACACTGTTACATGTATTTGTTTTTTCACTGTGCTGTGTATATATGGATTTCTTTCCCTTTTACTTAGATAAAGGAAATCGAGGAACAAATTACAGTTACTCTAACACTTCTACACCGAGCTCTTGCAACTGCTCATAGACAGAAAGGAAACATGGAGAAAACTATTCACAGTTGGCATGGAGCATGACAAATTTTAAATATAATATATTACAAGCAACATCCCTGATTCATCAGAAAGAAGTGCGCATTCATTATGGGTAAATGAATAATGTCTTTCACTTTTAATATTATATAATAGTAAATATTTAAATAAATAAAATATTTTTGTCATTTCTTAATGTCATAGAACAGATAAAACTCAGACTGGCACCACAAATAGATTGCTGACACTGCTTGAAGAAAATACAATCCTGAGAGAACACGAAGAGACAAAGACGCTGTCTATTTCCTTAAGAAAGGTTATTGATAAAGTTGCTGTCAATGACCTTGTAAAGAAACATGTGAGTGTTTTTTTTAAGTCAATGTAAGCTGTATTTGTTTGCAAATTATTACATTAATTTAAATAGGAAATTATTGTTTTTTTTGTTTTTTTTTGAAGGTAGACATTGAATTTTCCAAGCTTGCAGATGGGAAAGAGGATTTGTCAATCCAGAAACGGGAAAGGAACATAATTCCAAATCTCAAGGGAATAGTGTCCTTGGAGAGGAAAAATGACATCAGATACTTGCTGGAGAAGTCTGACAATCAGCATGATGGTATGAACTTCAGCCAAAATGTCTGTTGCCTGTGCACACTTTTGTAAACATAGTTTAAACAAGAAAACGTAATGTAAATTTTAATTTTCAATTTATGATAAAGTAATTATTACAAATACATATTAATTCATTTTAATAAATTTAATTCTTATTTTGCATGTGACCTGCATCTTCACTTCTTCAAGATGAGCTGTGTTACTCTATGCTGAAGATCCTCATTCATCTTCTTCCACCCATGGCATCTGGGAGAACTGTTGCTAGAAGTAAGTGCTGTGTGAAATCTGCTGTACTGTATCATACCTATGGTATGGTTTTTACTGTGTTAGCTTGTGATAAACAAAATTGTTTCTAATGCAGCAATTTTCTAATGGTTTTCATTGTTTCATTTCTAAAGGCTGGTACCAATGTTCCATCTTTGCTCACTGAATCCATGAAGGGGACCCTGAAGTCAGCTCAGCCACAGTTTGTTTCCATCAGTTCTTTAGGACATGGATGCCGGTATGTAATTGTCAAAGAATAACTCTTTTGCCTCTCTTCCTAATGTTGAAACCATGACCTCTGCTGTGGACAAACTTTTTACATTTTCTGGCTGTGTAATTTTCAGTATCTATCCTCTGTTTGAAATGAAAGATCAGGTGTTATTTATGAAGCACATACAAACATGCTGGCTAAATGTTTTGTGAAATATTGAACCTTGTTAAATATAGGCTACATATGTATATATTGTGCTAAATAAGTTTAAAATTAATATTTTAATGTATATCTTGCTTTTCTTCAAATAGCCTGGAAACAACTGCGTCATAAATCTTGTGCTTGGTATGTATCATTGTTTTTAAATCTAAACAAACTGTATTTATTAAGTATGATAAAATGAATATTATAAAAGACTTTAACATTGTATTCATGATTACAGAAAGAGTAATTGGACCCATATTAAGTTCCCAACCTTGGTCTGCAGGACACAAGTAGCTTTGAAGAGGAAAGATCCCAGCTTAAAGAAGGACATGCGTTACATCCATAATTGTGGCACAATTATCATCAACAAGGACACCTGGTAAATATTGTATTTTATAACATGCATATGTCAGACTTGGTTGTTGTGTACTGAAATAATATTTTTATCACAAAAATGTTCTATTACTTATTGCTACTGTTTGTACAGTGAGAATATTAGGGTCATTGCTTATTTAAAAGTCCTGCAGAGAAAAAAATATGTATTGAAATAAAGTGTAAATTTGCCTACAGGATTTGTTGGAATGTCTGCAAAACAAATTTAAAAATGAAAGGATTTCAGTGGTGAGCTCATCAATCATCTCGCAAATGAAACAAAATAATGGGATGAAAAGGAAGTGAACTGTACTCTGAGGAACTTAACACAAGGTAAGTTCAGTTCAATACAGTTTATGTCAAAGGTAGATTAATTCTGTGATATAAATTCATATTTACACACTCTAAAATGCTGTCTTCCTACCTCAGATTGTGATGAACTTTGAATGCGACACCAGATACTCATAAGTCAAGAACCGAATGAAAGACCCTTTTCCAGAGTACAGATTATGGAGGGGTTTGCAGAACTAATGGAGCAGTTTTTTTCTTCTTTGAGTGCCAGAGCTTGTGAGTAAACACTGTTACATTGTGTGTTAAATAGTTTTGAGATCAATTTTAATGAACAAGTTTAATGAACTTGTATTGCTGAAAATGTGTTATTTGGAAACTTACACATGAAGTTAACAAAATGTTTTTTTGGATTTAGGATGCTGAAAACTTGGTGAAGTACACAGAAAAATCATTAAAACAAATAGCCCAAAAAAGGGAAGGAAAGAAGGAAGTGCTCCATGACAGTCTCATTGGACCAGCAGAGGAAACTGCAGAAGGTAACTACTCCCTATATTACATCCCATATCCTCCAAACACACACACACTTTAATATTGATTATAACTGTAATTCTATTTGATGACTTATGTTAATTAGTTAAAAGTACTCAACATTAAAATATTGTTTTACAGAAATCCAAAGGTCCTACACCATCCAGGATTCTACAGCTCTCCTGATTCCACCTACTGTAGGCTTGAAGTGTCAGTATACAACACTCACTCGCTACCCTTCGACTTCCTCATTTATCAGAGGCACCACAGTGGAGTGAATCACCAATTCATCTGCCCTTTCCAGCCACAACCCAGCACTTGGAAACACCCATATTCTCTTACATCTACACACATTCACTCACTATGGCAAATTCACCTATACCGTACACATGCTTTTGGACTGTGGGGTCAACCGAAGCACCCAGAAGAAACCCACAAGAAAACTGGGACAACTTGGAAACTCCACACAGAAATGCCAACTGGCCCAGTCGGGACTCGAACCAGTGACCTGCTTGATGTGAGGTTAAAAATTATGTATAAAAATGGATGTTGTGATGACCAATACATACATGTACCATCCACTTTTTGAAATTGTAGTGTTATTTGATAGATGCATTGATATTGTTTTGTGTATTGTTTCCATCTGCATTGTGATATATTTCTCTTCCGTTTAGAAATGTGTAAAAGTTGAGCTCTGTATTTGTTCAAACAGTAAAAAAGCTTATAAAAGTGAAATCATTACAATTACATTGTTGAATGTCATTAAACTGTTAAGGTAGATCTGCTGTCCAATGCAAAGTATGCAGAGGTGCAATTTTAAGTATTATTTAAAAAATATTTTGTATAATGGATTGAATAAATTTAAACAATTTGAATTGTCTGGATTGGTTTTATTTTTTATTCATTAATAAGTAGCAATAATTCATTAATAAATAAAAAGAACCCTTAAATGGTTCTAAATAGAACCATCTAACTTGAATTCAAAGAACCATTTGGGGTTCTATTTAATGAACCCTTAAAATGGTTCTATATAGAACCTTTTTGGGGTTCCATATATGAAGCGCTCGATAGAACCATTTTTGGTTCTATATCGAACCGTTTGTTTTAAGAGTGTATGCTTAAAATCTGAAATCCTACGGGTTTCCTTCAGTCAGTCACAGAAAAATATGATTTTTAGATCGTTTGAATGATCTAAACTGCTGTCTCAAAGTGTCTAATGTTATTCAATCTGCTCGCGCTGCTTAATCCAAATGACTCTCCGTCACCGTCGGCTCTCTCACACACGCAAGGGGGTGGAGCTATCCTCCGACCTCAACCAAGTCAAAACTTATTGCATTCTCCATTTATTATTATTATTTAAACATTTTATATAAAATATATAATAAAATATATATAGATTTTATTCAATAATAAAATAAAATGTTAGAATATAAAATAAACTATTTATAATTTGTTTTAGTAACCTAGTCAGTGAGCTGGGTTACACTACACTATGTACAATTTAGCTTACCCAATTCACCTGTACTAGGCCTGTCACAATAATCAATATATCGACTTATCGCACAATACATGGACATGACCTCAATCATTTTTGGTGATGCAATATATATCACCCATACATAAAAAACAATTTTTGCAACATTTCAGCTGATTAAACAACCTCTCTATATTAGAGGTGTCAGTGTCAGTATGGTTAAAAAACACACTAGTATTTACCATAAATGACTAAAGTATATTTTGATGTGGGTGCCTGACAACTGAAAATAGATCTGGTAGCTGATATCACAGCCTCTGTTACTTTTTACCTTGCTTTTTTGTTAACATTTATTATTATTTGTTTTGGATCTGCGTTTTCACGTTCCGATTCCAATTCCTAATCATTAAATTATTAAAATTAGTAAATTAAATATTGAGAACAAAATATTATGTGTTCTTTTGAAGAGTGTACTTGCGTTATGATGCTATTATATTCTGGCATTATATAATGAGTGGCCTTACATGGTCCTAAAATGACAATAATATCGTTTATCGCGATATATTTTGGTGCAATATATCGTACAACAAAAAACAGATATCGTGACAGGCCTAACCTGTACCGCATATCTTTGGACTGTGGGGGAAACCGGAGCACCCGGAGGAAACCCACACCAACACGGGGAGAACATGCAGACTCCACACAGAAACACCAACTGACCCAGCCGAGGCTCGAACCAGAGACCTTCTTGTTTTGAGGCGAACGTGCTACTCACTACGCCACCGTGGCGCCCGTATCATTGCTTTGTACTGCTAAAATTCAGTGAGTGTTAGTTATAAAAAGAAACTGTAAAGATATTGACTCCAACATTTATTCAGAAATGAAACACTGGGTTTCCTCTAGAATGGTGAAGGGTTATTCAGTGGTGTGTTTCTGATGGCTGGTGTTGCCACCTACTGGTTAAATAATGTAATCGCTGCCTACAACTTTCAGTTTTGAGCACATGATGGCGATTTTAATCTTCACCATAAACATCAGTGGTTTAATCTAAACCAGTAGTTCTCAAACTGTGGTACTTACCACTAGTGGTACGCAGGCTTCCTTCTAGTGGTACGTGGAGGAATGATTTTTGATTAAATTGATTTTAATACGTTAAACCTTTATTTTATTAAAAAATTTCCAATGTTTGTTATGCATTCTGTCATTTGAACCAAATTTCCTTCCTGTATTTGTAACGGTTGTTGGGGGCGTATCTCGCATTTATTTTTGCATCGCATTTAATCACTTTTCTAACACACAAATCCTACTCTAACGTGCAGTAAGCAGATCTAATTTCTAATTTAAATATGTAAATCCAATTCATATATTTAAAATACAAGTTAATATTTAAATTTTAAAGACATACAAATAAGTCATATACATGCAACGTATAGTTCAAAAACAGTTTATATATGAATATGACATATAGCCTATATTTATGAGGTCCAAGGAACTTGACGAATAGGCTACTTTATGATCATACTATTTAGCTTTCTTTTGGCTTTTTAAGAACAGTGCCATTTTTAATTAACTTTAAAAGCACAGTTTAATTTAAACGTTGACGTTTTATTTATTTTTTTACCTTTACCTTTTTTACCTGCACAGTACAGTTTTAATGTTCAAATGATTTATAATGTTTAAAATGGCTGACAATAATAAATATTCATAACAAGAAGAATTAATCAGCAGCGTTTTTGAACTGTGCAGTGCTGTAGCTGCTTAATTAGACCTACTACCCTGCTGTATTTCAGTACTGGTTATGGTGGTACTTGAAGAGACTAATTTTTTCTGAGGTGGTACCTGGTGAAAATAGTTTGAGAACCACTGGTCTAAACTATATACTGTTCTCCCAGTACTGCTGTGTTATTCGACTGTTTGTAAACTAAAGACTGAATCTCTTGATTTTTGCGTTTTTCAAACACAGTTGGATGCAGCGATTAGAAGGATTAATACGCAAATCACCTCATAATTGATGTTGCGTAGGTCTTTTAATGATTAGTCCTGCAGCTTACACTGAATGCATTAATGCAGGCTAAACTAGTAGACAGAAAACACCTTTAATAACCTAAGAAACCCACCACATCCACAATAACCCACCACAGCTTCATCTGTCATCATTATATTTTACAGGAAAGCCTGAATGCTTTCATACATGAGATCTGAATGATGTGAGAGGCGACCTCTCTGCGATCGTTACACATTTAATCTATAAAGATGGATCTGTGATGCGATACACTCCTTGTTCATATGGTGTAACAGCTGCAGACAGCTCTGAAACTGCACTGTGCTGTTGCTGACCACTAGACTGAGTGTCACTGGCGGTACGTTCAGCATGACACTCCTCATACAGCCGCCTGTTGTGCTTTTCAGGTGCTGGTTGTTGTGTTTCCTTGTGATGTGGCAACAATTCTGCGACAGCGGTTACAAATGACCTGTTATTGTTCAGGGTCTGTGTTAAAGATATTCCCATATTACCGACGTGCTGTTTTTCTTTGATATGAATTAGTCTGTTAATGCGTCTGAAGCGGCAGACGTGCTTTCAATTTAGTTTGTTTGTTATATTGTGGGTGTTCCGCATAGTTCGGTTGCACAAATCTGATATGGCAGAATGACAGTGTGCTCACTCAGTTGGCTAGTAAGACTGTCACACACAGACGGCAGTCACGCATAAATACTGTGGATAGAGGACTATGCAGAAGACATCGGCGATCAAATCAAGGCAGAAACTAGTGTAATTCTGTTATAAATGAGATTGTTTTGTTTTTACTGTATTAAGTTCATTATAAAATGTAAAAAAAAAGAAATAAAATACTGTATTAGTTAAACTAAAGCAATGTTTTCTAGTCATTTAAAAATATATATTATTAACCAAATTAACCAAATTAGGACATGACCCATGACGACTATATTTACTTTCGGCCAGTGGTGGAGAGAGTACTGAAGAATCATACTCCAGTTAAAGCACCATTACTTGCCCAAAAATGTAGTGCAGTAGAGTAAAAGTATCTGTAGTAAATATTACTCAGAGTATGAGTAAACAGTAGAGCTTTCAGAAGTCCTCAAGAGTAGTGAGCAGTGAGTATTACACTGTAGAGAAGCTGATGCGTTTACAGAATGTTACGTTACACATCCCTGCACAAACAACATGTGCTGTATTTAGGGGTCTTCCTGTTTTCATTCGTTCCTTCCAACCTTCCTTCACTTATTTGTTTGTTCTCTCCTTCCTTCATTCATTCGTTTGTTCCCTCCTTCCTTCATTCATTCGTTTGTTCCCTCCTTCATTCGTTTGTTCGTTCATATTTTTGTTAATATGATTGTTAATTTGTTGGTCCTACATTAGATCCTTTTGTTCATTCATTCGTTTGTTTGTTCCGTCCTTCCTTAGTTTGTTCAGTCCTTCCTTGAATTCTTCCTTCGTTCGTTTGGTCCTCCCTTCATTTGTTCGCTCATTCTTTCTTTCATATTTTTGTTCCTTCCTTCATTAAGTCCTTTGTTCATTCATTCGTTCGTTCCTTTCTTCTTTCCTTCTTTAGTTTGTTCAGTCTTTCCTTGAATCCTTCCTTCATTTATTTGGTTCTTGGATCCTTCCTTCCATTCCTTGTTCGGTCCTTCCTTTTATTTGGCCCTTCCTTCCATTCTTCATTGGTTCCATTAGTGATAGTTTAAGGCTGTTTTGTGATTTCAGTCCTCATCCAGTCGACATCCATCATCTTCAGTCACATGCAGTCTATAAACAGTCTCTGGATCATTGCGTGTGCAGATTTTGAACATCTTCTTGGACATTTTTAATGTTCCCCAAAGGTTTGCTGTGTTTATAAAGCGCCCATGTCTTGAGGTTGTTCAGTATGATGTGATTTACTTTCTATGTGTGATTTAATTGGACAGGAATCACAGGACTGATCTTTCTACTGTAGACAATGACCATAGACAAGACAGAAATACAGTAGTGACTGCAGGATGAAGGACAGTAGTGGAGGAAAAGCACCGATACTGCACTAAACATGTGATCAAGGGGAAGGAAAAGCCCACATTTATAAAACTACTCAGTAAAGTACAATTCCTGAGGAAAACTACTCAGTTACAGTAGTCTGAGTGTGTGTATTAGAGTTACTGTACAGCACTGCTTTCAGCCCACTACACTCACTCAGGTGTGGTTTTTGGTCCTTCATAAGGCAGAGTTTGGGCACCGCTAGATGATCAGCATCAGTGCAGGTGTTCTGGCCTACGTGCAGGCCCGGCGCTACGGGGGGGCATTGCCCCCTCAGAAAGAATTTGTGCCCCCCCAGTTTTCATAAAGGATTATTCACTCAAAACTGAAAATTCTTTCTGTCATTATTAATAACACTCCCTTCATTATAACCTTCAGAACACACATTTAGCAATGTGTTTATTTAAAATATAGCAAAATTGTGAATTTAAAGCAATAGTCGAGGGATCTGGTCCCCGCGTCAGGTCAGGGTGTGCCCGTATATAGCCTTTAAAACGAGCACGCGCGGCAGAGGGGCTCTTTAAACTCACGAGAAAACTGTGGATGATGTGAAGGCCAGCAGCCTGATTCATTAGATGTTTCGGTTAACTAATTCTTTAAATACAACTCTCTGGAGCTCTAAAAGAAAAAAAACGCAGAAGAAATTTGCTGTTAAATTAATTTTAGCGGAAACACAACTGCAGTTATTTAGTTTTTCAGTTAGGGGATATAATAAAAATGTTTAGTTGGACACTGTACATTCCCACAGTAGCCTACACTATAATTAATACTTTCATTTATTAAAATTAGTATTATTAATAATAGCCTATTAAAATTAATCTAAAAACAAAACAGAGAACCCTTTTTAATGTTTGCTTTCATTTGACATCGCTAAAGCGCACTTTAACAGGTGTGAAAGAAACACCACATTATGCAGCAGCAGTGAAGTTAGGACACTTAAAATGCCTTTCGAGATTAAAGATGATCGGCCTGGAAGTCAAGTTTACAGAGTTATACATTAAATTAGTGCGTGAGTAAGTGGATTTGCAGCGGATCAACCTCTCTGTCAACCGGACAATATCAGGAAACAAACACATGATAGCCAAAAAAATTGATAGCCTAATTAAAATATTATGGGAAAAATATATATATTGAGTTGCGTGTTATCCATGCCAAATAGAGCCCTGCATTTGAGCCCGAGCCCGTCGGGGTCCGACTTTTTTGTGCCCCTCAGACCGGGCTTTGGGCCTATTTTCACGTCTTAGCTAGCGTGCATATCGGGCTTCGGGCCTGCTTTATAAAAAAAACGTCAAAAAAAGTTTAATGACATCTAATGCGCGCTGTCCGTCCGGAGGCGCCAGTGGTGCCTTGCCTATAGAGATTTCTAACCACCTGAAACTGAAAAAAACTGTTTACAGAACAAATCAAAGCATACCTAACAGAGCATCTTCACGCACCTGCAGTGTTTCCAACAGCATAGAGATAAATAAACTAAACTAATAGAATAAACTAAATAAAAAGAAAAATAGATAGTCCTGCCCTAGATATTTTTCATTTAAATGAAAAATTTAGACTACAAAAGGAAAACACTGACTAAATCCTTTTAAAGAAGCGGCATCTGCTGTTTATCCAATCATGTTATTTTCTTCCATCAAATAAAAATATCAGGCTACCTCCAATCGATCGCATTAAATATGCATTTAATTAATGCTCTGCTGTTAATATTATATTACAAAACCCGTCAACATTTTTAACATAGGTCATTAGTTTAAAGATTATGTCTTATGACTTATTTCCTCCGTCTTACTCGCGGTTCATAGGTTATTGTAAAAATGTAGCCTATATTATATAAGAACTATTAATAACTCCAATTTTCTAAATGGAAAAGGCTGGTTTGTTAGTTGTGCACTAAATTATCAAAACTATAGCCTATTTGTTGAGTTTATGACGCAGATCGCAGGACGGAGGCGGTCAGGATCAGCGCAGGTTTGGCAACTCGTCTGTCAAACTGCAATATTCTTTGCTTCTTTGGCAAACGTGTTGTCGGCACGTGTGGCTGCACGTGTTACCGTCCCGCGAATTAACAAATGATGCTCATCAGGGGCTGATCACACCGAGCGCACCTGTCCTTTCCAAAAGCGCGACGCGCGCCATACTCCATGATCCGTTTGCAATGTAAACGGTATCGTTGCATAACTTTCATTGATAAAATCAGTAATAATGCATATTATTATTACTATAAAAAGTATATTATTGCCTTAAGTCAGTAGCTTAGGCAGTAATGCAAAGTAATAATAAATAAGTAGGCTATATAAATAGTCTGAAAGGAAAAAAGAGGGACCAAAATCAGTCACCGGGTCTAGTGCCCCAGCTAACAGGGAACGTTCCCAGAACATTCACTAACGTTCTTTAAAAGTTGTAGAAATGTTAGCACAGAACGTTACCAATGGAACGTTTTTAGAATGTTCTCATAACGTTGTTGATGTTCTCATAACGTTGTTAAAAAACGTTCTTATAACAAAGTTCTTGAAACGTCTTCAGGACGTTATTTGTGCCTGATGAACGTTCTCATAATGTTGATTAAAAACGTTCTTAGAACAAAGTTCTTGGAACGTCTTCAGGACGTTATTTGTGC
>CAIGQQ010028474.1:0-10477 GCA_903798035.1 Danio albolineatus | reverse complement strand
TTCTTAAAACAAAGTTCTTGGAACGTCTTCAGGACGTTATTTGTGCCTGATGAACGTTCTCATAATGTTGATTAAAAACGTTCTTAGAACAAAGTTCTGGGAACGTCTTCAGGACGTTATTTGTGCCTGATGAACGTTCTCATAATGTTGATTAAAAACGTTCTTAAAACAAAGTTCTTGGAACGTCTTCGGGACGTTATTTTTGCCTGATGAACGTTCTCATAATGTTGATGAAAAACGTTCTTAGAACAAAGTTCTGGGAACGTCTTCAGGATGTTATTTGTGCCTGATGAACGTTCTCATAATGTTGATTAAAAACGTTCTTAGAACAAAGTTCTTGGAACGTCTTCAGGACGTTATTTGTGCCTGATGAACATTCTCATAATGTTGATTAAAAACGTTCTTAGAACAAAGTTCTCGGAACATCTTTAGGACGTTATTTGTACGTGATGAACGTTCTCATAATGTTGATTAAAAAACGTTCTCATAACAAAGTTCTGGGAACGTCTTCAGGATGTTATTTGTGCTTTATGAACGTTCTCATAATGTTGATGAAAAACGTTCTTAGAACAAAGTTTTTTGAACGTCTTTAGGACGTTATTTTTGCCTGATGAACGTTCTCATAATGTTGATTAAAAACGTTCTTATAACAAAGTTCTGGGAACGTCTTTAGGATGTTTTTTGTGCTTGATGAACGTTCTCATAATGTTGATTAAAAACGTTCTTAGAACAAAGTTCTTGGAACGTCTTCAGGACGTTATTTGTACTTGATGAACGTTCTTATTATGTTGATAAAAAACGTTCTTAGAACAAAGTTCTGGGAACGTCTTCAGGACGTTATTTGTGCCTGATGAACGTTCTCATAATGTTGATAGAAAATGTTCTTAGAACAAAGTTCTTGGAACATCTTTAGGACGTTATTTGTACTTGATTAACGTTCTTATAATGTTGATAGAAAACGTTCTCATAACAAAGTTTTTGGAACGTCTTCAGGACATTAATTGTACTTGATGAACGTTCTTATTATGTTGATAAAAACGTTCTTAGAACAAAGTTCTGGGAACGTCTTCAGGATGTTATTTGTACTTGATGAACGTTCTCATAATGTTGATGAAAAACGTTCTTAGAACAAAGTTCTTGGAACGTCTTTAGGAAGTTATTTGTGCCTGATGAACGTTCTTTTTAAGTCCTGAAGACATTCCAAGAACTTTGTTATTTGTTCTCAGGGATGGGCATACTTTAGTGTCTTGTTATTTTGTCATTTAAAAATACTGTAAAATACTTTGCAAGATGTCTACAGTACATGACGACATCTTAAAAAGGAGGCCTCTGGTTGGTGCTTTCTCAGTTATTTGCCTAATCTTGAGATCAGAACAGAAAACTCATTTATTTTTAAGGAGGATGTCAGTGATTCAAGTATTGGTGGAAATTATGCTTAAAGAAAGTACTAGACAAATGGTAGGGGTATATTCAGGAGCAAGTCAACAACCATTGAAAGTAGCTGCTGAGCAATGCTAAGACCAGAGATAATGGCTGTATAGTGTACATTTCAGCAAATTTGTTTAAGATATGAGATGGAATAATATATTTCTTAAGAACAGGATGTGTAGCTCCAGAACATCATCAATCAGTTCCAATAATCTTATTAAACAATCTCACAATGTGCTTTATATTCTTACACTATACACTATTATGTGTTGTGCGTAGTTGTAGATTTGTGCATATGGGTCAGTTTAGCACCATGATCTGTTCACACTGATATGGGGCACGTTTATAAAAAACATTGTGAACAGTTATGCAAAAAAATCTGATCGGGAAAAAAATCTGATTTGAGCACTCCTTTCAGTGTGAAGTTAGCCTGAGACTCGTTAAACAAAAACTGAAAAAATCTTGGGAGAATGAGTATACTGTACACATTATAGATATATTGCTGATGTAGATGCAAGAAAATAAGACAAACAACATTAAAATAGGTCCTACACTGACGATACCTGCAATCCATTATTGTTTCACATGCCATTTCACCTGCAGGTGCACTGTCTAGTAAATGAATATGAAATCTATATGCCTAAAGATGTCAAAGTGTCACAATATATAAACGTATATAACGCATGTGTGTGTGTGTGTGTATGTTTCCCAGTGATGGGTTGCAGCTGGAAGGGCATCCGCTGAGTAAAACAAATGCTGGATAAGTTGGCGGTTCATTCCACTGTGGTGACCCCAGATTAATAAACGGACTAAGCCAACAAGAAAATGAATGAATGAATGAATTAATATCCCTGCTAAAAAAACAGCTTAGCTAGGCTGGTTTCCAGCTATTTCCAGCCTGGTCTTAGTTGGTCAGGCTGGGAGATGAACAGCTAAAACCAGCTTGAGCCCAGTCATTTTCCAGCCTGACCAGCTAAGACCAGGCTTGCTGGAAACGGCCAAAACCCCTCTAAAACAAGGCGGATCAACCAGCTAAATCCAGCCAACCAGCTGGGCTGGTTTAAGCTGTTTTTGTAGAATTTATTTATAATTTCATGCTTTTCATGAATGAGAACAACTTAAACTGGCTTTTTGTAACATTTTTGTGACATTTGTAGAGTGTTTTTATTAAAGAACAAAAATCAGAGAACCAAATGACTTGACATCCTTTACAGAACTCACAGAATCAGTTCATTTAAAAAAAAAATTGTGATGAAATACTTTTTAATCACTGCATTTATGTTTTTGTTTCAGGGACAGATAATGTAGGCCTATGTTTCTGTTAGAATGTCCCATACAGAATTTTATTTTGATACGAATAAAATTGATGTATTTGATATTTTATTTATTTTACGTTTCAAGGTACATTTGCTCATCCCTGTTTGTAGTTAAAATACATATTATAATGTGGATAAATAATGTTCTTGAACAATGTCCTACCAACATTTTCAAAATAATTTGAAACAAATTTAATACAGATTTGAAATGGCATGAACATTAGTAAACTTACATTTTTGGTAAAAGTTCAATGTTTATTTTTGACTGTAAAGATCATTATTGTCAGTCACCAACATTGAACCAGTGTTTAGTTTTGGTGGTTACCATGGTACCGCTGGAGGACTGGGCGCGCGCACGCGGCCACCCGGCCCGCCTCATCTGAAGTTTGAATCGTAACGGACGCCTGCAGTGCAATAGAATTCAGAGGTAAGCACAGTTTTCGATGCTTTATATGTTTTATTTATTCTCCTAATTTAGTTTTACCCACAATTAATGTGAAACGTGGATTTTGAGTTGTAGTGTTTCGAATCCTGAAGCATAATACTTTCCAGCTTGTTTTTTCCGTCTTGTTTGCGCGCGCTCCTGTGACGCAGCAGCAACTCGAGGTACATGTTTAACGTTAACGATAGTCTAATTTAGTGTTTTTACGGTTTTAATTTGCATTCAACTCGATAAACTACATTTTATGTCTTGGAAGTAGCCTAAAAATCTGCCTTCACATCGCGGCTAACTATGAGAAACACGTTTTAAAGTTTACGTTCCTAAGCAAGGTTATAAACAATCTCTTTTATACGCAATATAATTAATATTACAAAGTGAACTGCTGTCGTTTCACTGTTGGTTGTGTGTTTCTTTTTACTTTTAGAGATGTACTCCAGAGACGCACTAACTTACAGATAAAAATGGCTTTGCCCATATGTAAGTTTGCCAAGTTAACATAACTTTACCTTTAACTATCTGTTAAAAATTCTTGGTGTTTTAACCTTAGTTGGTAATGCTCTCTTTCTAATTGTGCACAAACCATCTTTGTTTAGTAATTGTTATGCTATGTTGTGCGATATTATATTATTATTGATATTATGTTGTGATGTTATGCTATACTGTATGAGACAATAATATGGGACAAATATGGATTAAGTTAAAAATGAATGTTTGAATTACACTTTGCATAATAGCAGATACCAGGTGTAATATGGCTTTTACATTTCTGTGTTATTTGGAAGCTCGAGTTGAGGGCATCAAGAAACATACCGATGGCCCAAACCAGTGTCAGCTTGGACAGACATCTATTGCAGTTCTGCTACACCACACTAATGCTTTTGTATTGATGGCTGACTACTACTGTGTTCTCTGAAGGTATGGAGCAAAAACACAGCACCCGTTACAATGAAATTTGTGTTCATGAAGAATAGTGATATACTAGGTCTGGTACATTTGATGTTATAGGGAAAAAGTTTTTTATTTTTTAGGATTTGTAAAAGTTTTCTTCCCTTCTCTAAAGCAAATATGGCATTAAAACAAATAAATAAAATTGCTATTTTAATAATCTAAATAATAAAAACTTTTGATGATTTAAGATGCTGGTGACAATCTAAATGCGTCATCTCCATCTTGTGAAAAGGGTCTATAAAAGATGTATACTATCTGCAAGACTTCTGTAGTGTTTTTTAGTGGTTTCAAACTTAAAACAGATAGTTCACCCAAAAAATCGAAAATTTCTCACGTTTTAGTCTCCTAAGTGGTGGCTAAAGACTTTCTGATGATTTTACACACAAGTTTTCACGTAGTCTCTTACAGTTAATATAATTTCTTCTTAACTTGTTTTTTGTTTGCTTGTTGCAAATTCATCTTGAAATGTATTATGTATAACTAGGAATTAGCCTAAGAAAATCTGGCTACACATTGCAACTTTGAGAAACAGCAAATAATATAATATTTTGCTGAGCAATGTTATAAACTATCTTTTTAATATGCAATATAATGGTTATTACAAACTGAACTACTGTTGATTTACTGTTGTTGTTGTTTACTTTTGCTTTTAGAGATGTACTCCTAAGCAGAGGTGCACTACACAGCATTGAATGGAAAAGGCTTTGCCCATGTGTAAGTTTGCTAAGTTACTTTTATCTGTCAAGATTCGTTTTGCTTTGGTTGGTAATGCTCTGTTTATAATTGCCTGTGTTCACAAACCATCTTTTATCCTTGTTTGTTTATTGATTGTTATACTATGTTCTGGTGTGTGCTTTGTTTTCATTCCTCTCTCTTAGATTGCTGCAATTTACTGATAGCAGCTAATTGGGTGTGGTTTGTACGTGCGTGCAATTAAAAATAGATATTTTGCATCATTAATCTTATAAAAATTAAATGTAAATGAAACCCAAACAAGATCAATGAATTAGGAATATTTAGAGCTATGAGTCAAAATTACTGAATGACAATATTATCTGACAAATATGGGTTGAGTTAAAAACAAATGTTTGAATTTCACTTTGCATAGTAGCAGAAACCAGGTGTAACTTAATATTTGATTTATTGCAGGTTTTCTGGACACTTGAGTTGAGGGCATCAAGAACATATCGATGGTCTAAACCAGTGTCACCCTGGACAGACATCTATTGCAGTTCTGCTACACCACACCAATCTCTCTGCTTTTGTATGGTTGCCTGACTACTACATTGTTCTCTAAAGGTATTACTGGAGCAAAACAACAGCCGTGACATTTGTGTTTATAAAGGATTATGATATATGTGTAACAGGTCCAGTACATTTGTCATAAAGTTTAGGTCATAGAAAAAAGTTGTTTTTAGGATTTGCAAGTTTTTTTTTGTCTTCCCTTCTCTCTCCAAACCAAACATTGGTTTGCACTCGTTTTGGTAATTTTGATGGGATATTTGGCTCATTTGCGATAAAGGTATAGCTCCCACTTCCTCCATATACAGTAATGGTCTGAAGATGTTTAAAATTCAGAAAAGTAGCTAAAAACTTTGTCAAAACATTGCATGTATTACAGTGGTTCAACTGTAATCTTACAAAGCTCAAAAACACATTTGTGTGTCAAAAATACTGTAAAAACAACTTATTTGCCTCTGCCACGACAAGGTGTGTGCTTGCTGCTCATAGTAAACGCTGATCTGATGCGAGAGAGATATAAGCAAACAAATTAGTATTTACCAAGTGTTGTTAGAGCTTGGTATGCTCACAGTTGAACCAATGAAGTCACATGGAATGTTTTTTTTATGCCTTATCTGGACTTTGACTTAGGGGTGTGACGATAACCGCGTTACCGCCATAATGAGATGTCAATGAATTAAAAATTTAGATCACAAAATAAAAACTGACTGAAACCTTTTTAAAAACCAGCATAGGCTGTTTTTTCATACTTAGTTTTTTTTTCCTGTCAAATAAATATAGTATGGAAGGTAAATCCTGCCAATTTTAGATAAATCAAACTTTGGAAATTAAAATGAAAACCAGATTAACAATTTCATTATAAAACACTGTTCGCAAAATATCTGCCTAAATTGAAAATGAAATGAAATGATTTAATTTTCATTTTCACTGTGACAACACATCGTCCCTATCAAACTGATAATTAAAATGAAGTTGCCGATTTAACATTTCATTTTCACTGCATTTCCGCGTTAAGACAAAAAATTTAAATGAAAAGCCAAACTGAAAAATAAAATGCAAACTTAATTTTTACAAAGCTTGTTATTAATGTTCACGCTATAATAGTGACACAATTCAAATTAAAACGTAAATTCATGTTTTCCTTTTATTGACCCTTTTACTTCAGTTTTCATTTTCAACGTCAACCTGTATGCAAAGCCTATGCTAATCAGTGGGAGGGGCGTAAGTGACGTCGAGTGTTTTCAGAGCCCGAGGGCAGAAGCATGGCTTTGATGGATGGGACAGCGTGTGTTACTAGTGTACATTTAACAGAAGTAAAATAGCTAAAACTGTTAATAAGCTTTTATGTGAAGCAGCTGTTGCATTGGTACAGCAAGAGGAACAGAGGACACGTCAAACGTTCGTCCCACAGTAGTCTCCCAGGAGTCGCGGGCTTTGATGGACTTGTGATGAATTTGTACAGTATATTCCTTTAGGTCTTGTGACATTGACAACTTGCTTGTACTAAAATATTTGAAAGACAGCTTGCTGTACCAATGCAACAGCTGCTTCACGTAAAAGTGAATTAATAACAAACCTTTGAAACTCAAAAATTGAGTTTGCATTTTATTTTTCAGTTTGGCTTTTCATTTTAATTTTGTCAGTCTTGACGCGGAAATGCAGTGAAAATTAAATGTTAAATTGGCAACTTCATTTTAATTATCAGTTTGATAGGGACGATGTGTTGTCACAGTAAAAATGAAAAGGTTAAATCGGCAACTTCATTTTAATTATCAGTTTGACATAGACGATATGTTCTCACTGAAAATGAAAATTAAATCATTTCATTTTCAATTTGGCAGATATTTTGCGAACAGTGTTTTATAATTAAATTGTTAATCTGGTTTTCATTTTAATTTCCAATGTTTGATTTATTTAAAATTGGCAGGATTTACCTTCCATAATATAGCAGGCCTTACTCAAATCAGTTGCTCCATGGAAAATAAGCATTTGTAACGCTCCGCCATAATGCTTATATCACAAACCTCTATCAACATTTTAAATACAGGTCATTATTGTAAAGATTATGACTGGAGAATCTGATTTTATCACAGCGCTGCACTTTCATTTTCTCCGTCTAACTCTCAGTGAGTTCAGGTGACGGAGTGTTTTGAATTAGTTAAACTATTTTCAGTCTAGTCTATAGTGTCAAACTAGCACAGAAATATCAGTATATCAATATAGGCTCTGCTAAAAGGCTGGTCAAATTTAGGTCTTTTTTTTTTTACAAAAACTGTAAACAGTTGCTCATGCGGTGGCTGTGGTGATGAGAGACAACAATTTTCTTTATGTTGATTTATTAATGTAGGCTATAGCATATAATCATATTGTATAAATAAGTTGGTTTAAAATGTAGCCAATATATATCACAGAGGTTTGTGATGCAACAGTTAAGTGGAGCATTAATTAAATCATTATTTTCCTTGGAGCGAAACAAACACTGCACAGTTGCGTATTTTTTTCGGGGAAAAACCATTTTTGGAACGAATTTCGTTTGGTACAGTTACATTTTGATGTAATTTTAATGTATTTTTGTTAGTCAGTTATCTATAAAATAAACAATAAGAACGAATAACATTTTTTCATGGCACAACACAAACTAGTTTGTTAAATGCAATTACAATATAAATAAAATAAAAGTGAAATATTCAGTTTTGAATAATGCATTTTTGTTAACTAAAGGATAAAAAATTTGTCTTTATAAAACAATTTTCACTTTTTATGACAAAACCATCCATTGATCTGGTCAGTTTCGCTTTTGTTTTATCAAATCGTTTTCAATATTTTAGACAAAGTATTTTCAAAGTTTGCATGACTAATGATTAATCTTAGCCATCCACGATCCACTCATAAACATCATGCAGCCTACTTTTTGATCATCTGACCCGCGTATCAACGGCAGCACCAGCGGATATAACAGGATTTGCGCGTAACAGTTTTATGCATCCCCAATATCAAGAAAGTGACTCTATAAGGTTAAGTAAATGCACACTTGATAATTATTACTTTAATGTACAAAGTCGTGGACGTTCTTTAATATACAGTCTCACAGCCCAAAGCATAACATATCCTTTTTAATGTCGATGCTTAATTTGTCATTGATAAGGTCCATTGATTGAAAGGGTTGCAGACAATCAACTGATCATCAAGTAATGTTAAGATCTAAATATGCCTATGTAAGTATATGTTAATGATTTCTTGCTTCATCACCACTGTAACAAAAAATCTGTTACTGTCACAGCCCTATTTTGACTGTCTCAAGACCATAGCTTTCTCTGGAGGATGAGGAGCTCTCACATTTAGTCTAAAATATCCTAGTTTGTGTTCTGAAGATGAACAGGTCTCCGGGAATTGTAATGACACAAGAGAGTAATTAATAACAAAATTTGTGTTTGTGAGTGAATTAACACTTCAACGTCAACATTTTTAGAGACCAAAATGTAATTGCAAAATTTAATGACTAGGTGATAAACAGTCCTGCATTCACAATTATGGACCATCATGGTAGGACCCTTGGCAATAACAGCATCAACATAAACATGCAATTTTAATTATACTAATAATAATTTAATAAGAAATTGCTATTACTGTTGTAATGTGATTTAAGTTATATAGGCTATAATAACAGTCAATTAGGCCTGAACATGTCAAGATGTAACTTGTGTTTGTGAGAGAATCAAATCATACACTCTGCTCTTAATATTTTCATTATGATTTACTGAAATATTGTCTACGTTTCACTGTCACATGTGCTTAGTTTTGCTCCAGTAATGCTAAACACAATAGATGTCATCAATCAGCTGATGAGTGTAAGGCACAAGTTAACGTGAGCCCAGTTGACACGAGTCCATAACTATAATAAAAACAAAACATTGTACTGTATCAAAGGATTGTTTAGGGATTATTAGCTCAGCTTTACTTTTCGGGGTGATTCAGGTGACATATTTAATCTAATCAGATGGGTTAGCTATGTGAATTTATCTTCACGTAGGCTATAACAGCTGTGCATAGTCACAAGTTCCACAACCACAACAAATAAAAAAAAGATTGATTTCACAGATACAAATTCAATGAATGTTCAAACAAGTTTTGCATTTGATAATCTATTATTGGCTCTGGCAACTACCTTCCTCTCTGATACTGCTGTTTTCCTTTAAAGTCAACTGTTTTTATGTTTTCTGGTTTATTGTCTTTTAAGATATTTTTTTGTGTGTATAGTTTTCTGTAATTTCATTGTGAATTCTATTTCCACTGTTTGATGTTCCATTGTAATTTACATTAATTGAAATGAAAATTAAAGTGCTAATGTAATGTAAATCATAAATGTAATAAATATTTTAAAATATGGAATTAAAGTGAATATAATTATCCTTAAATACAGAACTATCCATTTCTGCAAAAATGTGACCTTAATGTTTAATTTAAATGCCAGATTTGAAAAGGATAGCTCAAGGGTTTTGTACAAGATGCCACAAAATAACAATAGTAAGAAACAACATTAATAATTCTTATGGGTTAGGTTAGAGTTAATTATTGTAATTTACACTATTGTTACATGTTATCAGAATGGTTGAAGAGTTCAGAGAATCTCAGAAAAAAATATTCTGACCTTAAATTAACTTTAAAGAATGTGGCCATTTTAATGTTCTTGGAATGTTACAAATAAACGTTCTTAGAATTATATATTTGAACTAAAATGTTGGATTTTAGAACGTTGTAAGAATGTTATGCTAACCACAAAAACGTTCTAGCAACGTTAAGCAAACTGGACATTTCAACGTTCTTAGAACATTAAAAAAAAACATTCTTAGAAAGTTATAATTTGGTGGAAATATAGGTTTTGAGAAGGTTGTAAGAATGTCATGCAAACCATAAAAAAAACTTTCTAGCAACGTCAAGCAAACTGGACATTTTAACGTTCTTGGAACGTTCCAAATATACGTTATTAGAACATTATATTTTGGTGGAAATGTTGGTTTTAAGAACGTTGTAAGAACATTATGCTAACCATAAAGAAACGTTCTAGCAACATTAAGCAAACTGGACATTTCAACGTTCTTGG
>CAIGQQ010028473.1:749-11684 GCA_903798035.1 Danio albolineatus | reverse complement strand
AAGAAAGAAAGAAAGAAAGAAAGAAAGAAAGAAAGAAAGAAAGAAAGAAAGTTAACCTGATCAGAATGATGTATAAATTTCAGTATACAAAAGGAATATGTGATAATTTACTCCTAGTCCTTGTCATCTGGTTATTAATTGTAGAGTGTTTGCAGAAGGAATGGGGTCACGTGGAGGAGAAGAGAAGAGAACTTGATTCATTCTGATGCGAAAGGCTGTCAGCCGAGAGAGAGGAAGGAACAGACAGTGAGATAGAAAGAGAGGCACACAATGCAGAGTGATGGACAAGGGTAAAAAGAGCTGGAGGTTTTGATCATTCGCTCTTGTCATTCTTTAACCATGGCAAGAGAAGAATTGGGAGGGCAAAGAGAGCAGGGGGTAAAGAGAATAAAAAGTACAATGAAAGAGTGAGATGCAGAACTCTCAATAACAGTTTGAAAGACAAGAGTACAGGATCAGTCTGACACCTCTCTCTATCCACACTTTCTCTTTCAGGGACTTTAAATGCTTGCTGAAATTACAATCTGGATGGAAAAAAGATGTGATAGTGTTAATTCTGCACTTCAAATGAATGATGTTTATGTACCAGACTACGGGTTTTAACATTTGTGCAGTTTTACTGTGTAACAGATCTTAACCTTTATGTTTTCTGTGCTGTCATTCCAGAATAGTTAACTTTTTTATTATTTATTTCATGTTAACTTAATTTCAGTGAAACTGTGTAACTTTATCAGGGTTTTGCTATAAAACAAACTACATGTTATTAACTTCAAAAATAATTTGCTCATATAACTTATTACATTTACTTAGGATTACGTATTTAAGAATTACTGTCACGGTTGCAGGTTGTGCTCACTTCCTGGGGTTCGTTCCTCATACATGGATTACTCAATTATTTGGTTGTTGACGATTTGACACGATCCAGGATCGTTTAGTTCTTCAAAATTCATCTGAGAGTTGTTGTCATAGCAACAGGTCTGGTAGATCAAACCTGCTCGGGACCAGGCTTATTGGATATAAACAGGATTAGAGTGGGTAATTTCAGCAAAGGTGATACTGAAAGTGTGTACCGAATGCTGATTTTTTCGTACAATAGTAGTTACATTTGTAAAAATAGTAAAATAGTTAAAAAATAAATTAAAATAAATATACAGTTGAAGTTTAAAGTAAAAGAAACAGTTATTAATATGAACTTTTTAAATACAAACGCATACTATTTTAAGATACCAACCCAGCTTTAATACAGTTTGTGTATAATTATAGACATGCACAAAATTTGACTGTTTTTATTTTTATTTTAAAGGAATAATAATTATTTATGCTGTCATGCACATGTTTTGACAGCAATACGCTGGTGATTTGATGCTTCGCAAAAGTTGCAGACACCTTTACCGATATCAAAATGCTTTTTTTGATGCAAAATTGATTTAAACAACCAGTTATTCCTTACGCCGATTAAGAAACTTGAATAGGCCTAGGCTACTATAATAAAGAAAATCCACACTTAATGTAAAACTAAATAAATAACTAAAGACTCTCGACACATAAAGTGTAAAGCCTGCCGCCCACAACAAAGGTGGAAAGTTATTGGGTGTCATATATACTGTAACAAACCATTTACTATAAATTTAATGTAATTTTGCTAAAGTGGATAATTAAATATTTATCAGAAAATGTCATTACACTGCTGTGCTGTCAGCCAATCATTAGATTGCTGATCATGGTTTCGAAGATCGATAGATCTGTCCTTCACAACACACACAGCGATCTCAGACCAGTTCATTTAGATATTTTAATCTGATTGACGAACATGTTTGAAGAACCAAATTAGCCAGATATCAGTTATCAAGACTAAAGGATTCAAATCATTTTAGATCATTTAAGTGAGGTAGAAAGAACAGACCCATGGTGTGTCTGCGTTATTTGTCATGTGGTTTTGTTTTGTTCCATTAATGTGCGTTGTAGTGGTGTGTTGTTTTGGTCATGTGATTGAGTGTTTTGCCGATCATTCGCATCAGCTGTAAGTAATTATCATGCCTGAATCTGATTGCTGTGTTTTTGTATCATTGTCAGTTTGTTTTCGTTTATTGTTACTCTGTGTCTCATCAGGATGCTCTGTGTTATTGGGACTGCTATAGCTGTTTCCAGAGAGCTACTGCAGGACTTCACCAGTTCTTCCATACAGCACCACCTTTAATTTTCTATTTTGATCTATTTTTTGCACTGTTTGTCTTTCCCACCGGTCATTAAAGACTGTGCATCTTGAATCCTTGTTGTTGTTGTTGTTTTTTTCGGGGATCGTGACAATTACGTTTTATCAGCTTCTTCAAGCAATAATGGGATTAAGTTGACTTTCAAATGTAAGTTCACTCAACAATTTAACATTATTAAGTTGTGTTTCCTTAAATTTGTAAATCGACTTAATCACTTTGTACTGCTTAAATAATTTGATACAAAAGAATATAGTAGTGATAACTCACTTTTTTGTTTGTTTGTTTGTTTGTTTGAATGAACTCGAAATTAAGGCAACCAGGTAACTTGTAAAAAAAAAAAAAAGATATATATTTGTTCAACATACTTACTTACAATGAGCTGAATCAACAGAGTGGCTCTGTGGTTAGCACTGCAGCCTTATAGCAAGAAGGTCACTGGTTCGAGTCCCGGCTGGGTCAGTTTGCATTTCTTTGTAGAGTTTTCCCCATGTTTGCATGGGTTTCCTCTGGTTTCCCCCACAGTCCAAAGACACATGTTATAGACCATTCAATGAGGTAATTTCAATGGTCCATGGACATTTCCTGCTTGTTATCAAATTATTTCATAACTTTAACGAGACAATTCAATCATAACTTCATGTTAAACAGCTATCATAACATTACCTATCATAATGTGGCTCTTTTTGTATTCTCAGAAGCTATAGAAATTAAAAATGTAAAACAGGAAATAAGTTGGGACCATTGTTTTTGTTTACATCCCTTAAAATGGTCTATAGGTGAACTGAATAAACTAAATTGGCCGTATTTCCCAGTGAAAGGTTGCAGTTGGAAGGGCATCCGCTGCGTAAAACATATGCTAGATAAGTTGACGGTTCATTCCACAGTGGCGACTCCAGATTAATAAAGGGACTAAGTAAAAAAGAAAATGAATGAATGAATGAATGAAATTGGCTGTGGTGTATGTGTGTGAATGAGTGTGTATGGATATTTCTGGGTTGCAGCTGGAAGGGCATCCGCTGTGTAAATAGGCTGTTTAAATATATAATTGTGTGTGTGTGTGTCAAAGTCCTATAATTTCAGCAATAATAAATTTTTATGTATCCCTGCTAAATAAAATCAAATAAAAATAGACCTGTAGAAACTGAATGCCTCCAGCAAAGGTATAGTCATCCCTAGTTAGCATCCTGCTAACTATCAGACTAGCAAATATCCCTGACTGCACAGAAACGGATGAATGAAAGTGACTAATTAAAAGGAAACGGATCAAGTAAACATGATGACAGGGTGAATCCTCTTTCTGTGGCCTTAACTGAAGCCTGCTGGCTGGAGAGGGACAAGCTGTTTGTGTGCTGTCTGACAGGAGGAAATGACTGTTATCATAGCAAATGAAATCAAGCCCTGACGCTCTCCTTCAGCTAACAGCACGGGGTCATTCAGCGGTCCCGGACCCCCTCCACTCCCTGATAGTGATATTATGTGGTCTCAGTCCTCCTCTTTTCCTCAAGCTCCATTACTATCACGGAGCCGGAGAAAGCAGCTGAAGTTTAGCCGAGTATCACAGGGATTCATAAAAGTTTATTGACGATGACTGCTTGCTGAATTAAGGTAAAAGGTTAATGGCTTTGCTTGAGACAGTGTCATGCTCTCAGAAAATTCTCTACAAAAGAAGACACTGGAGTGCAGACATTGGCGCTAACACACAATGTCAGTAGCTATGTTTCCATCCAAAAATGCAAAAAAAACAACAACAAAACTTTATGTGCAAAACTGGATTATCGCATAAAGGACGTGCGAATAAAGCAGCCTTTCCATCCAACTAGTCAAAGCGGACAAAATCGCCACTTCCTGATTAACTGGCGCCAATAACAACAGTAAAAACATAGTTTGCTGCTGTAGGAGAAGCTGTGTCAATCTTTTCTTCATTTAATAAATGACTTGCGCCTCAGAAGGCAATCCTGACATGCAGTGAACGCACAGTGGCGTTTGAAGGTGTCAGACGCGGAGCACAGACTCTTGATTCTAGAGGTCATTAATAACATAATAACACAACGACTTAAACGGTAAGGCGTTTTAGAATGACCAAAACAACATTTCAGATGTTTTACGATGTGGTCAGTCTGGTTTGTCCATTTCCACACATTTTTATTATCACATGATCTCTTATAACATAATCACATGACCTTTATTTTAATGCGCATACTGGAATTTATGCGGTAAAAGTGTTTCCATCGCAGTTTATGCGCATCTTTTCTTTTTGAATAAAAAGTTTATCCTACTCAGTTATGCACATACATTTTTTATGCAAATTTTCTAAATTTATGCGCATCACAGCGTTTCCATCAACTGTTTTTTTTTATGCGCATATCCAAAATGCAAATAAAAATAGCTGGATGGAAACGTAGCTATTGACTCAAATACAAGACCTGTAGTTCCTACTGTACTGTATAAGATACTGTAGTTTCTATTTCTTTTCCCCCACACATAATAATAATAATAATAATAGGTGACACGGTGGCGCAGTGGGTAGCATTGTCGTCTCACTGCAAGAAGATCGCTGGTTTGAGCCTCGGCTGGGTCAGTTGGCATTTCTGTGTGGAGTTAGCATGTTCTCTCCGTGGTCGCTTGGGTTTCCAGGTGCTCCGGATTCCCCCACAAGTCCAAAGACATGTGATTCAGGTGAATTGGGTTAGCTAAATTGTCCGTAGTGTATGCGTGTGAATGAGTGTGTATGGATGTTTCCCAGTTATGGGTTGCAGCTGGAAGGGCATCCACTGCGTACAACACATGCTGGATAAGTTGGCATTTCATTCCGCTGTGGGGACTTCAGAATAATAAAGGGATTAAGCCGAAAAGAAAATGAATTAATAATAATAGAGCACTTTTCTCAGACCCAACACGGTACAAGGCATACAAGGCAAACAGTAACAAAGCAGAACAATTAAAAAACAGTAAAAACAAAACAATAAGACAATAAAATATGAACAACAAAATTGAATAATTAAATTGACAAAAATAATCAATGTATAAAGGCTATTCATTGACATTGATGACTCCATGAAGACCCTTTAGCATTCATGGAAACTTTCCATAACATATTATTTACACTGAAAAAATGGTTCTTTAAAGGACTTTTCAGTGTTTACTATAACTCGCAAATAACCATTGCTGCGCTCAAATTATCTGTCAAAAAATACTCGCAAATTATGAGTACAGGTTTGTTAAAAGAACAATATGTTGATTGACTGTTATAACATAAGTTAATTCTATAACAATGAATCAAATTAAAGTATATTTTGTTTGTTTGTCAGTTTGTTTGTTTGTTTGTTTGTTTGGTAAAACTTTGATTTAAGGAAATTGATAACTAGGTACAGAAACTGTTTAACCTTATCTAATGTAAAATAATCCACAGTCTTTGTCCATTTTTACAGTGATTTGTAGATTCAAAAATGCACATTATGATTTCATGGAAACACAATGTTATAGTGTTGTTTTACATTATGACACCTGTTGTCTTAAAGAATAATGCCATCACATATTGTTTGTGAAATGCTGCTACACTCCACTGCCTGTAACTGTTTCGTAACTCTTGTCAGATGGCATTGTTTACAGTATTATTCAAACCAGAGGCAGCATGGTGGCTCAGTGGTTAGCACCGTCGCTTCACACCAAGAAGGTTGTTGGTTCGTGTCCCAGCTGGGCCAGTTGACATTTCTGTGTGAAGTTTACATATTTTCTCTGTGTTGGCATGAGTTTTCTCTGTGTGCTCCGGTTTCCCCTGCAGTCCAAAGACATGTGCTACAGGTGAACTGAATAAACTATGAGTGTGTATTCCCAGTACTGGGTTGCAGCTAGAAGGGAATTTGCTGCGTAAAACACATGAAAGGTATAGTTGGCTGTTCATTCCACTGTGGCGAAATGAATGAATAAATGATTGATTTAAATCAGATTGTTTTGACCATCAAAATCAATGTCAGTATGAAGATATCATCAAGAGCCATCATAGAGCAGTTCTCGTCTCATGAAATCCCAGATGAGCTCAACACAGCTGTCGCTACAGGGAGGTGGTGGACACTTCTAGAGGCCACATACCCAATTTCTGAAGAGCTTGATTATAGGAACTACAACACAATGGAGTTTTGGGACGTAATAGAGGCAGAAGAACCAGCATGGCCCATATCGCTGACATCTGAGAATGCGATGTCCTTGCAGTCAAGCTTCACAGATGTGGCACTGAAAGCACCGAAATACCAGAAAGCACCAACAAAGGTGAAACACCAAAAAAGTGGTGGCAAGTACCAGGGTTTGCTAGGACAACACAGGGAGCATCCAGGTCCAGGCATGGAAGAAATCTCAGGATTCCTGCAGATCTGAGACAGCATCTACAAAAAGACATTTTTGCTGTGAATGCTGTGGTCTCAAAAAGCCAAACACAAACCTCTACAAGAGCTCCTGAATCTAACATAAAGGTGTTGGCAAGTTCTCTAAATGGAGCTGAAAAGATCCCAGAGGACAATGAAGTGAAGATTTCTGTGCCACTGATGCAGGGAGTGCTGGAGTTACAGCAGAATCTTTAGGATTCTTACTCGCATGGAGCAGACAAGCTCTCAAAGCCTCTTCTACGAAGGAAATCCCAGTCATCTCAGCACAAGGACAACTTGGCCTTGCTAAGATCCCCCAACAGCAGAAGCAGGAGGTACTGGAGGTACCACATAGGCCTCAAGACTCCTCTCAAGAAGCAACTGTCTCTGCCTCACATAGAGCAGTCGTCCCTGAAAAAAAATTACCAGAGAAGAATACTGTTAGATCTTAGAACCTCTGAGAACAGAGCTGCTGAAGCTGCATCAGAGGTCTAAAGCCTCTTCTATAAAGTAAGTACCTCTCACATCAGTAAAGGACAACCTTTACCTGCTAAGATCCCTGAACAGGCCTCAAGACCCTTCTCTAAAGGGGGCACCTGTCTCTCCCTGAAAGAGTATGTGCAGAGGAAGAAGGCTCAAATCACTTCTAAACAGGGATTACCCATATTTGTGAACATCCCAGGGAGAGAACTTATTGAATCTCAGGGAGCAGGAGTACCTGACAAGACTCCAGAAAAGAAATGTCTGAGTATCCCAGAGCCTCTAAAAACAGAGCTGATGCAGCTACATCAGAGCTCTAAAGTCTGAACAAAATCTCTGAGTGAATCCTCAGTTCCCTTTGCACTTCTAAGACAAGATTCACTGAGACAAATCGTGCAGTGGAAGAAGCCTCAAGTCACTTCTATACAAGGATTACCCTATTTGTGAAGGTCCCTGATAAAGAACTTACTAAATCTCCATGAGGATCTGCAATTCCAGCACCACTGGCTGTCTCCTGCTCTCTATCTGGCTGTCCAGCACCACTGGCTGCCAAACTGCATATTTGCCCTCCAGGATACCACACAGAGAACCTGTGTTCACTGTAAGCTGCTTTACAGCAAGTTCTCCACAACTGGACAGAAAGGTCAGTGGCATCCTTAAGGAGCAGAATCAGGAGTAGAGGGAGCAGATGCTCAGAGAGTAGAGGAAGCAGAAAACCCCAAAATCCAAACAGGGAGCACCTGTGTCTGCATCTAAGCTGCATCCAGAAAATGAAAAACAGAAAGGTTAATCCTTGCCTTCTCTGCATGCTTAGACTTATTAAAATACATTTAATTTAATGTTTTTTGACACTTTTGGTGTTTGATTTGAAATCATATACCATATATGCAATTTCAATCCATAATTTAATCAAGATTAGGTATTTTATCCTGATTATGTCCCTTTCTTCAACAGCCCAGGTGCGGACCGCTCAGCTCCAGTGAAATAAACAGTCCATATGAATCATGTCAGCTTATTTGCTGATTCAGGTTTGTAAATATTGATTTACAGTATTTATTTGTGTTTAAGTGTACTGTGCATATCCTATTTAAATGTATATTTACGGGTGTTGTGTCGTGGATGAAAGTGAAGAACAGGGTGGGTTTGGGTGGGGTATCGTGGATGAAAGTGAAGAGGGTTGGAGAGTCGCAGAAGAAAGTGAAGAACAGGCTGGGGGTGTTTGGGTGGGGTATCGCAGATAAAAGCAAAGAGGGTTGGGGAGTAGCATCTGAGGAGGGGGATCTGGCATGTTACCTGAGGAGGGAGAGGTGTCATGGACAAAAGTGAAGAAGGTTGGGGAGTCGTAGAAGAAATTAAAGAGCGGGCAAGGGGGTGGTTCATCTGAGGAGGGGGATCAGTAAAATGAGGTGCCTGATCAGATTTCAGAGGTACCGGATCCGGCTTGTTCTGGCTCAAAGTAATTCATGGGTGAGACCACCTTATTCACATACAGGGGTTGACATTAACTCTTTTGATCACTAGTCACTGTGGCTAGTAGTTTTCCACGGTTACTACCCACTCACCATTTTCACTAGCCAAAATTTTGTGGTTGGGAAAATATATTTTAAATGCATAAATTTGACTTTGGCACGCTAAAATAATTTCATTTAGATTTTGTGTTTTTCCACTCGCCTCCTCGTTCATTTATTTATTTTTTTATTATTAATTTATTTTTCAATGAGCTTACTCAATGAGCTTTGATAAAAAAAAAGTGTCGCATGGCAATTAGTTTTCTTATACAGGACTTTTCAGGGCTTAACACAGTAAGGTTTTACTGTTTTTTCTCTGGCCACACCAAACTAATTGTTTCCTTGTCACAAATTTTAAATAATGTGTCAAAACAAGCAAAATACTGCTGTATACATACACTTTTTATTCAACAAAATAGTTGACATTTAAAATATATATATTCTTACACATCTAAAACTATGCACAGAGGTCTGTTTTGGCTCAAGATCCCAGATCACCAGTTAACTATGCATACAACATATTAGAGCAATAATATTGTAAAGGTTGATTGTTAAACTGTATTAACAAAAAATAACAGCAAGCTAAAGAAAGCAGGGAAAAAACATTCCATGTTGAAAGGATGAAGCCGTGCACACGGTTAATGTTAGGCCAATTAATAATCTGTTCAAAGAATGGTTAAAGCGAAAGTGACTGCTTACAAAGAATCTCGAGCTCTTGAAGGACTGTGGGTGCACGAACATCGCACTGGTTTCGTTTCCAGGCACGGTTGCTTCGACTGAGGAAACGACACAGGAGCTTTTAAACACTCGCGGCATCAAATCAGCAGTGCGCGCGGCACTAAAGCCCTCGGCAGTGAGTGAGGAGAGCCTGTCTCACCGTGCACGTGATCCTTTCATTCGTTATAAACCTGCTTTCTTTTGCTCACGCGAAAAGCTGTTTTTGTCGTGCTGCTTCTCGATTCTAAGATCACATTTTGTACGCATATTGACAAACGGTCATGAACTAACAATCTAATCTGTAGAGACGAGCCAGCACTGGCAATTTAAAAAGGATTTCAGCCAGCCAAAGTGGCTAGTGCAGTGGCTGTCTAACCCGCCACAACTGAAATCTTCCCACATTTGGCAGGTTGGCGGGTGTTAATGTAAAGCCCAGTTCATTCATTCATTAATTTATTCATTCATTCATCCATTTATATATAAATAAATATATCAAATATATGTGGAAAAAATCTTCTCTCTGTTAAACAATAATTGGGTAAAAATATAAAATAACTGAAATTTAACAGGAGGGCTAATAATTCTGACCTCAACTGTGTATGTGTAACCCAACTTGTCCAAAACTACCCAAAACCACTTAGAGCTAGGATCAAACCGGCGATTCTTTGTATGGGAGTATGTTGCCCTTACAAGGAAATGTGAGAAAGAGGAGTTTACCTGCACAGCACTTCACTAGCTGGCCTCTGCTAGATATGTATAATATTTTCTTTAAATCAAATCAATCATCTTTAAATAAAATGTGTAAACAAAATATATAATTCTGTGTAAATGATCATTAAATGGTTTCAATAATAATTATAGTAATAATAATAATAATAATAATAATAATAATAATAATAATAATAATAATATTAATAATCATATACTTTATAGATGACTTGATATTTCAGTTTTTCCTGGGTTAAAGCAGTGTACAGGGATGCGTCGTGTGGCTCAGGCAGGGTCTCAGACAGCTCTAATGACACCTTCAGCCATGAAAGCGGAACCTAGCTCTCCTTCACCCTGACAGTGATAATGACTGGCTTTGCATAAACCTGTGTCACTCGCAGCAAAATACACCAGGCCAACTTCATCATATAATTAAACCCTGCCTACTGTATCTCATAATAAATGCATGTAGCGCTAATAGCTACCTCTCCGCCGCACCTCCGCTTTGATTTAGCCATTGCGTTCCTGCAGGTATGTTTTTGTCCTGCCTTTCATTCCCCATTTTTTTTCTTTATTTAATCTCTGATTGAAGTACTACTCTGCTGTTTGAGTGGATACGTGGGAATTAAGTGGTCTCAAAGAGAGAGAGGGAGACGAAATCGAGAGGGAGACCGGCCGGCTGAAAGGTGGATGAATCAATTCATTCTCACCGCCTAAGAATTGTATGTGTGTTGTGCATCCGACTGTTTATGTCTCTGTATGTGTATGTGTGTGTGTGTAACAACAGGTGAGTGTCTCTCTGTTGTCTTGAAGGCCCCGAGGGCTGCCTGCGGGCCTGCCTGCAGTGTCTGTTCTTACACAGTTCCCAACATCAGGAAGAAGAGCAGACATAGTATACTAGCCTGCAGCAAACACACGCACACACACACACACACACACACACACACACAC
>CAIGQQ010028467.1:0-12976 GCA_903798035.1 Danio albolineatus | reverse complement strand
GTTGTGTGTGTGTGTGTGTGTGTGTGTGTGTGTGTGTGTGTGTGTGTCTAAATAAATCAATTTTACATAATAATTGAATCTAAAAGATTAAATAAATCATAAAATATAATAGAACTGTAATATAAAATCTAATAATCTTATTTAAACTGGAAAAAATCTATAATTATTTCATCATGTGTTTTTCTCTTGAATGGTTCTTGTAGATGTTTCTCTCAGATAAGCTTACAGTAATATTTTTCAGTCTCATTAAGAAATTTGTCCATTCACAACTGATTCACAGACAAACCTCGCACTCGCACTGACTGAGGCTTTGCATTGATTCACTGAGTCAAACGCCTGGCAGTCAACCTAATGAATTTCCAGAGAGAGCTGGCAGACAGTCTGCTGTGTCTGTGTGTGTTTTACTCATGTTGTGTTGTGTCCTGTAGATCAGTCAAACATCCACCGCTTCATCCGTCTACAGTCCATCTCTCAGTGTGGAGAGCCAGAGCTCTGGGACGCCGCTGATCATGTGCCGCAGCCCCACAGGTGAAATACAGTACATGCTAGCGATAACAGTGAGCAGATGTGAAAACCACAGCCATACACATGCTTGTTAAACATGTCACATCAAAATCATTTAGCCTATAGGCAAGTGGCAGCAGCTGAAATATTCAGACTTGGAATGCAGTGTATGCAATATGCATAGTTTTGTTTAAGAGATGTGCATAAACAAAGATAAATTTGCAAGCTCACACATGCATGCAATTTGTCATTGTAATAAAAAAGTTTTTTTTTTTTTTATTAAATGGAAAAAAACAAACCTGAGGTCAAAATGCTTTAATACTGTATGCTTTAACCTTCTAACATGCAGAATGATTAATTGAATTGTTGAAGGGTTCTTATGTTCCACAAATTTAGAGGCTTTAGTTTTAATGATGACCTGTGACATAACATATCTAGATTCACCTTAAATATAAAAATCTATTTTATTTAAATACAAAATGTATTACCTCCATTTATTTAGCATGAAAATTATTGTATCATGAGCTGAGTGGGGGAAAAATACATCTGTGACTTGACTCTAGAATGATGTTCTAAAATTGTTATGAAATATACAACAATTAAGGAGTCTATTTAATTGTATTATTAATGTTAATTATAGTAGTATTAATTAGTATTGATATTTATTATTACTATTAATAATAGCTAGTTAAAGTCTGTCTTGTTATATGCCCAGCAAGTGCTTTTCAGCCATCGATAAACTTTGTGACTATTTTTAAATTCCTAAGGTTTCTTTTACACCATGTTGGGATGTGACTGAAATATACTCAGTTAAGTAGACTTCAGCCTTCAATCAGTTGTTGAAGCGTAAAATTGATGAAAGAGAGCTGTCAGGAGCAGCAGACGAGAGCAGGAACTTCATTGAAAATACTGCGGTAAAATAAATGTCCAGATTTTAAAGATATGGTGTGAAACAATGGATTTTAATTTAGTACTACTTGATCTGAAACCCACTTTATATCGTATATCTATCAGCATATCATTTTTAAAGAAATCAGATCTTAAACGTGACTATTTTGTAATGACATGACAGCTCACTGGAAAAGTATGAATTAAAAGTCCCTGTGCTAACTGTAAGTACCCTATTCATCATGATTTGGATCATTATTAAAATACATCTAAAGTAAAAAATAAGATTAATAATGTTAAAAATGCACACTGCAATCAGTTAAAAAGCTGTAAAACAAATAAATAAAAGCTGAAAAGAAAGATAAAATCAAAGATTCAAATAAAAGTGACAAACCACATATTAAGGTAAAAATACGACGAAACTACGTGTCATCAAGTAAAGTTGTAGATTAAAAACAACACCACGAAATGACCATTTTCAACATTAATATGAAAGGTCAATAAATGTTAGCTTTAAAAACTGCAAAGTAAAACAAGCTGAAGTTTTAGAATGATATAAACTGAAATATACTCTAACTAATTGGAATATAAAAACTCAAAACCGAACATTAAAAGTAAATAATCACAGAAAAGGTTAAGCTTAAAGTTAAACACATAAGAAAATCACGCAAATGGAAACAAAATTTAAATTAAAAAATTAAAAAGTAGTAAAAAAAAATTCGTTGACTAAAACTGAAATAGAGATCAAAAAATAAAGAACTAAATGAATGAATATACTAGAACATTATGTATTATTGTAGTACATAAAATGGTTTATAATAATAATGATAATATATTATATAACACAGGTTATAAACAAGGGCAACGTCCATATTTTTGTGCATAAACAGAATATGCTTGCACTTTGGCAGAGAAACAAAAAACAAGAACAGTTTTTTTTTATCATCTTCTTTTCTTCAGATGGGAAAAGCAAAACTTCACCGAGGTCAAACTTGAAATTCCGCTTCGACAAACTGAGTCACTCCACAGTAAGTGTTGTGTCCTCAGAAAACCTTTAGAACAGCGGCGTGTATGAGTTCTTTTTATATAAATACATATATACTGGTTTCAGAGTCCATTGTTTTATGACAGATCAGATTATCAGATTGTCTCTGTTAATAAAGTGAATAATGCGATGCAAATGTATTCATGTAAATGTTCCTTCCTTTTTTCAGGGTCATTAGGTCTGACAGAAAACACTGCCGGGACAAAAGGTACTTTGACTTTTACTGTAAACTCAAACCTTTAACACAGGGGCAGACGTTTTTTGAAATATCAATACTTTCAATACTGATACTCTCATAAAAATATAAATCTTTTTAGAAAGTGTAAATTATATAGTATATATTGATAATATAGAGACTTTTTCTCCTTCCTGAAACATCTACACACTAAATATATGTAAAACTGAATAATAATAAAAAAAAACAGTTGATCCCAGTTGTAAGAGCAACAAATAATAACTTGACTTCTAGTTGATCATTTAGAGCAGTAGCAGAAGGTAGATTTTTCTAATGAATCATCTGTTGAACTGCATCCCAATCATCACAAATACTGCACAAGACCTATTGGGACCCACATGGACCCAAGACTCTCGCAGAAATCAGTAAAGCTTGGTGAAGGAAAAATCATGGTTTGGGGTTACATTCAGTGTGGGGTGTGCGAGAGATCTGCAGAGTGGATGGCAACATCAACAGCCTGAGATCCTTCTCATAGTCTACACATCAAAGTCTACACATCCAGTCTACACATCAATGTTCATGAAAGCAAAGAAGGTCAAGGTGCTCCAGGATTGGCCAGCCCAGTCACCAGAAATGAACATTATTGAGCATGTCTGGGGTAAGATGGAGGAGGCATTGAAGGTGAATCCAAAGTAATCCAAATAAAGGGTAATCTAGAGGCCTTTGCCTTTCATATACTGTAAGCCACTTCTATACCAAATGATCAACTAGAAGTCAAATTATTATTTGTTGTTCCTAAAATTGTGTGTATATATATTCTCTGAATCTATGCACTCCAAAAAACACAACATTTACCAAGTGTGTCTGTTTTTGTCTTTCTAGGCAGTGACTTTGAATGGATTTTTATAGATTGGAAGAAAAAGGGACCATTTTCTCTAGCCAACGCAACAGTTACGACTGTTCAACGTAATACACAACAACTCAACACTATGTTAAAAACTCAAAAGTAAAGAGTTTAGGGTACGGAAACACCGGTGTTAGTAGAAAAACCAACAACTGTCTCTGTTTTTTCCAGCATTTTAAATGTAGTGTTGACAACTCTCTTTGCCTATAGCTGCGAATGCTTTCTAGACAGACGCTCAATATTAACACAATACTTGAAGAGGACAAGTCATTAAATGTTACAAGAGCGAACTGAAGTAGAGATTACGGGTCATTCGAAGGAGTCTTGTAACGTCGGCCGTCAATGTTAAGCCTTAAAATACTGTACACGATAGACAGATGAAGGATTCTGGTTTTTCTGAGTGATGTAAAACAGAAAAAGCTTTCCCGAGGGCAACCAAAGAGAAAGATTACCAGGGTTTATTTGTGGTAAACTATGAGATCGAATGGATGGCGAAAACACACTTTGTTGTATTGGCTGCTCATTTCGGCGTACATTTAGTTCTTGATGTTACATTTGTTCAACGCTGGTTTGGCAGCTGCTGTTGACTGTATTGAGGAGGCACAAATTAACAAACAGAAATACTTTACAGATTAAAAAAAAACTAATTAGATACACAATTTATAGTTTGAGTGAAATGTAATCTTTGTTTAAATCTGCAAATTATCTGAATTTAGAATTAAAATAGTGTCTTTTTTTGAATAAGAATCATTTTCAGACATATTTATATTCATTTTTAGACAAAATGATACCAATATTTTAACGATTTTCAATTATTTAAATAATCTACATGACAGTATTTTATTTAAACATGAAAGAAACGTTATCAGACCTTTATTGGATAAAACTAATCTTTAAATTTTATTCAAACCCTAATTTAAACCCTAATAAATCAATATGTAAGGTCTATATACGAAAATTAATGCTTTAAATCAGTGGTTCTCAAACTGTGGTACGTGTAGCACTAGTGGTACGCAAGCTTCCTTCTAGTGGTACGTGGAGGAATCTCTGAATAATTAAAGTAAAAAAATTAACACACTTTTAACCATTTGACGCATACGATAACACTGATGTGATCAGAAAATTTAATTTAAGAGGCTAAACCTTTAATTTAAGTGGCTGACAATAATCATTCATTCATTCATTTTCTTGTCGGCTTAGTCCCTTTATTAATCCGGGGTCGCCACAGCGGAATGATCCGCCAACTTATCCAGCATATTTTGCCCTTCCAGACGCAACCCATCTCTGGGTAACATCCATACACACACATTCACTACGGACAATTTAGCCTACCCAATTCACCTATACCGCATGTCTTTGGACTTGTGGGGGAAACCGGAGCACCTGGAGGAAACCCACGGGGAGAACATGCAAACTCCACACAGAAATGCCAACTGACCCAGCTGGGGCTCGAACCAGCGACCTTCTTGCTGTGAGGCGAACGTGCTACTCACTACGCCACCGTGGCGCCCGCTGACAATAATAAATATTCTTAATTAGAAGAATTAATCAGCCTCGTGTTTGAATTGTGCAGTGCTGTAGCTGCTTAATTAGGCCTACTATGCTACTGTACTTCAATACCGGTTATTATGGTGGTACTTGGAGAGACAATGTTTTTCTGAGGTGGTACTTGGTGGGAAAAGCTTGAGAACCACTGCTTTAAATGGTAATAAACATTTGAAATTTCAGTTATCAGCAGTTTATAAAACACAAATGAACATTTTACTCAAAACACATACCTATTAATATCAAATCCAGGTAACCGATAATAATTTTCCAGAGCTGTATGGATTAATTACATCTCATTGTAGTAAGCACAGAAACATAAACATGCCTTTTCTTATTCGCTGATGTACACAGAATTATTTCCATTTTTCTAGATGCTCCCCAAAGTATACTTCCATATTCATGTGTATGCTAGGGTTTGTGCAACATACATATATATTCATAGATGCCTCGTTAGCAGTTGTTTTATGAACTGCTTTATATTAACCATCCAGTATATATAACCATCATACATGTGACTCTAACACAATGCTACAAGATGAAGACATAGCTAAAGAGGTATTAAAGTGGATAGATTTGAGATATTTAATGTATGCATCTATGTATAAATATCTATGATGCGCATAGAGCGTGTGATGTACATTTAGGCACAAACAGCCTCAGTTTCTACTGCATATATGGAAGAAGACGGAGACCAAATGTCTTTAAACTAAGGGTGTGATTTTTTTCTTTTGTATGCATAGACGCACAGTTTGACTGTATTGAGGCCATTTTATATTAACTTTAATTAAAAAACTAATTTAAAACAAATCACTGCATAGTCTGTATACTGTTAACTCTATAAATTAAATAGAAATTAATTCCTATTATTCCATGATCCGTTGAAATAATTGATTCTGATCGGCTGTAAGGTGTGCAATAAAACCGTTTAATGCACAGGTAGTTCCAATTAGTTTTGATCACAGTTCAAAATAAATGAGCTTCCCTCAAACGTAACCATAGTAACTCAGAGACAGTTACCAGAGCCTTCATTCCTTTGTGTGACGTTGAGAACCCAAATATGTGCTTCACTATGAAGCCAGGGGGGATCAACCGAACTAACTGGAGGTAGAGGTAGCTAATGCATGTTACTATGAGCTATTAGATATGCCCGTGGCATTTACATACATATACATGATCTCTCTCTCGTAAGCACTCTCTCTGACTGTCTGTGACTGATTTAAAGCGAGGAGATCTAACATGTAAAAAATTATTTTAACAAGCTTTTACTTGACTAAACATTGGCAAGTGACCACAGACTAATAATTTACGACTCTGCTTTGTGTTCGATGGGTTTTGCTTCTGTCATGCACTTAAAAACATTGAAAAAAATCTGTTAATAATCCCTTATATAAAATGACAAAATTACATTATTTTGCATAAAATAACAAATTTCATTTTCAGACATATTAATATTCATTTTTAGATGATGTGATACTAATATTTGAACTTCAGAATATTAAAATTTATATGGAATACTCCTGATTTTCAATAAAAAAAATCTACATGACAGTATTTTATTTGAAATCTGGAGGAAACGTTATCAGAGCTTTATAGGTTAAAACTGTTTACATTTTATTCAAACCTTTATAAATCAATATATAAGGTCTATATCTGCAAATAAATGCTTGAAATGACGCAAATAAACATATTTGAAATTATAGGTTATAAGTTATCAACAGTTTATAAAACACAAATAAACATTTTACTCAAAACACATACATATTATTATTAAATCATAGATAATAATTTTCCAGAGCTGTAGTTAATTAAATCGTATTAGAAATTACAAAAGTCAACTAGTCAAGATCAGTTGTTTTTATGCCTTGTGGTGTTTGATTGACAGCTGTGGACAGCTTTATGACCAAATGCATGGATCCAATATACTGGGACACTATGTCTTTCTCAGCCATTTACATTTGCTTTAGACTTAAATGACTGCGTTTGAGCACATAAAATCTGTGTATCCAAGCCCAAAACTACACAAAAGAGAATGCAAACCAGTATTTTCACACTGGTATTTTCTCTTTTACATTCTTCCCTTGCATAAATGCTTTAAAGTCACTTGTAACTTTCATGACTAAGCAGATGATAATTACACTTTGCAATTAATCAAGTTATGAACTGTGAGACACTGGGCAACCAGCATATGTCCCTGCAGTGTGTTGCATATGCAAATATATTCTCAAATACAGCAATTTCATTGGCTGTTGTGCCTGTAGATGTGGTCAAACTGTGAGTATTGACATAATCTAACTTGAGTGTTTCGTTTCTAGAAACTTGGTCCAGTCTTCATCCATATGTGTATAAAATATACAAGCATCTTGTTGGATCTTTGTTGCGTGCATGTGTCGAGCTTCTGTGTTCGCGCATGATTTCAGAGCTAATGTACATGTAAACGTAGAAAGTATACTTTGGGCTTATGTAACCATGGCTGGCAGAATCATTTCGTGAACAGTTCTGAAGGATATTTTACAGTACATGTTATTTATTTCCAGTTGTGTCTGTCTCTGCGCATTTCTCGTGAGTACTCAATGTTGAGGGCATTACCGAGCGACTTTAATATTGTACAATAGTGAGAACTTTGACATGAAATGTGTTCGCATATATGTTTGTACTGCCATAATTTATTGCTTTTCGAAACTGTCGATGTTACGTAAACAGAGAGTCAAATGAAAAATAATTAAAAAGGTAATTTAAAAGATGATCTATATGTATATTTGGTTATGGCACGTGCCATTAAGAATTTATTATAAAAATAAAATGTATTTTGTGTCAAACCCCTGTCTGTTTTTGTAAACGACGAGTTAAAATTGTTTGGTTCAGTTATGTCAGTTTATTCAAAGTGCAATCACACATCTTTATATACAATACACACATCTTATAGACCTTTTATAGACAATTCCTTCAATTCGTTCTTCATGAAATTAAATCAAAGTGTAACATTGCTAGCGTTCACAGTCCAGTTTTGTTGTGTCTAACGTTGCAACTATGCGTTTTCCCTTATGCTTGCTTTGGTAGTGAGAACAACCGTCAGCAACATACGAGATAGATATGCAAGATTGACGTCTTTGTTCAAGAGAAATGCACTGAAGAGTAGACAACAGACTCAGGTGCTGCTTTTAGACGGTCATTCTGTCGTCTTGAATCACACACTGACACTTCTGCATACACCAACTGCAGAAATAAACACATTAGGAAATGTATAATATATACTGATTACAAAACTATACATTTTTTTCTTTCCAAATTGCATAAGATAGCAAGACACTTACTTCCTTTTTTGGTTTCACCCTTGCTGAAACTAAAAAAGGAAACGAATAATGATTAAAACAGTAGCCAATAAACTCCATTTGAGCATGAGAATGAGTAAACAATGCGCTTTCAGACATATTTAGAATAACTATATATACATTTGCTGTCTATCAAAGCAATTTAAAATATAATAAGGTTTAATATGATCACTTACATTTAATACTTAATACTAACATATTTTCATAAGTACAGGTTGAAATAAGTATTTTGTTTCTGATAGGCTGAACAATATTTCACCCATTTTGACATTTTAGTTTCACTAAAATTATTTGAAAGTATAAAGAAGACATATAAGGGTCTTCTTTAACCCATACATGAATTACAATACATATACACTTAAAAAACATCAAATAATCATAGTTATAAATTTTTTTTAAAGCATTTTTAAAATCAGATGTATTTTAACTAACAAACATCGTTTATTGTTAATTAATGGGATAGTACAGTACTGTATTACTTAAATGCTGTACTTGACATTTGAGGCGGTAAATGAGGCATTTACAGAACAGAAAGTGGGCTCTTACAGGAAGTGCGGGTGTGAGGCGGGACAGGCGGACGTGATGAACGAAGCCGGGTCAAACACCAAACCAATACCACAACAACAAGAAAACACGCCAATGAACCGAGACACAGCAGAACTCTATTAGTGGCACTTCTGCTTCCTGAAAAGTCCCCGGTTGCTGGACAGAAATAAAGATGTGATGGAACTGATTCAGGCAGTCATGCTGTATGAGAATTATGTAGGGGTGGAAATGTACTTAAATTGATACCGAAGTGAAAGTACAGTGAGGGAGTAAAAACTGTACTCAATTTAAAGTGCAAGCATCAGGGAAATATACAGAAATATATTTGAGTTAAATTTAAAAAAAAAAAAAAAGATTAAAATACTTAAATTATTTAAATTGTAAAAAGTAAAATTAGCCTTGCAAACATAAAAAATGAGACGAATTTGTGTTGCATCATACTGAATCATCATATAATGCAAAGTATATTAACATCATAACAAATATCTGTCAAATGGACATACAAAGGTTTGGTTGAAAGCAAATTGTCGAACATTTTTGTCTTTTTTTTGTCAATTTTCTTTTTTTGTCATTTTATGCAAAACAAAAGCTCTAAAATGAACATTTTGATTTTAAATTTGGATGAAACGTCATTTAGTTGGTTGCTAAACACAACAAAACATATGTCAAACACAACTACAAATTGTAAATCCAAATAAACTGATCATTTATTTTTTATTCTTTGATATTATTCATTTATTTAACAAAGCTGTGTAAAAACACACCACTGTAAGTTAAAATAACCAAAGAAAATAAAAATGTAGTACTTAAAATGTAGTACTAAGTTTAAATTACACTGTATAGATTTTCTTCAGAAATATACTCAAGCAAAAGTACAAGCTGTCAGTTTGAATTGTAATTGAGCAAAGTAAAATCCCTCCCAAAATAATAATTAAGTACAGTAAAGTATTTTACACCCCTAGAATTGTGTTTTTTTTGTTTTGTTTTGTTTTTTTCAAACCAACATACACTGTATATATTTATTTACCTGCAGTCACGTTGACGTATGTCACATGACCATTGCTACTGGTGCCAGCAGGCCAGGCAATCACGCATTTGTAAGCTCCAGCGTCTGACTGGTTGACGTTGTGAATGTGGACCTTCAGATGTGTGCTGTTGACAGCTGAGCTGTAATTGGACAACTCGATTCTTTCGGAGGAAGTGAGGGGAATAAATCCTTGGCTCTGCATTTCCTGGAAAGCCCATCCTCCAGTCCAGTTGGCTTGGCCACAGTGCTCCACTTCACAGCGCAAGAGCAGTTCTTTGCCCTCGGCCACAAACATAGAAGCACGACTCGCTCGTACAGTTGAACACAGCTCACATTCTGAAATCAGAAGAAATAAGAGTTTTTAGTTAATAAAAAGCACCTGAAATGTTAAAAACAGGACCTTTGTAGTGATTTTTGCAGGACTAAAATTCTTAACAATCCTAAAAGCACAAGTATACATCAAGTTTTCTAAGTTGTTTAAAAGAATAAATGTAATAACATGTCTACATCTATGCTAATATCAATGTACTAGTAGTATACTTGTAAGTGTACTATTTAAACACTACCTAGGACTAAATTGGGACACATTTTAGTTGACTAAAGTATATTTTCAGCAAAACAGTAGTAAACTGTGTACACAAGTTTGTCATTTACACTGTTAAGTGAATGTTTAGGCATTCATATATTTTACTAGTTAATAAAGTACACTAGAAATATACTTTACTACTGTACTATATACTAAACTACTTATAGTTTATTATTTATCAATTATTTTTGAGTCTAGCTACTTGAATATTACCTCAAAAGAAATACTTTTATTTTTTACTTTTACTTTTGTATGTGTACAACCCTAACAAAACAAAAGTATACTTCTTGTGTAAGTACTGTTCAAGTATACATCAGGTATAATTTATTTTGTAAGTATATTAATGCAAGCAGATAAACGCTCTTATGTCATTAAAAACTTAATGTACATCTTCCCTAAAGAAAATGAACCATGTAGTGACTGTTTTAATGCAGATTATATCCATTTGTGCTTTTTTGCTTAAAAAATACTGTGGTAAACTTTGATCACAGTAGCAAAATCGTGTTATTTTGTGGTTACAATGTTTTAACTACAAACTACTTGTTTTTTTTAGTTTTTTTTAGTAAAACCATGATTAATTTTTGTAAGGTTGGGTCTTTTTTTTTTAAATGCATCGATTAAAAAAAAAAAATCCCTTTTGAGGTATTATCAATGCATACCACTCCAGTAGGGGTTATTTCAGGTATATTATATTTCAGTATAAACTGTCAGTATAAATAACGCACAGTGTAATTTCACGTAAATTTCTATTATAAGTTCCCCGAACGTTCACTGTCATAATTTGGCTCAGGTGTCTAGTAGCACACGTACCTACGTGAAAAAATGACAGATTATCACAGACCGGAAACGGTAACATTTACCATGAACGATTTTAGCAAGCAGGCTACAATGACTTTGTTTGCATGTGCAAGATTTACTTAAACAAGGTGAACTGGCGAATGTTTCTCCTCTCAAACAGTCACTGCAGGGGTTTAAACGTGTTATTGCAGAGAAAAACATTACTTAATCTTTAAAAGTGTTAATGTTTACACAACTAAAACATTCTTTATATTCGTGAAGGAAAATTTGCTGCTGCAAAAAAAGTGCTTCAGCAGCTGTAACTGTGAAGGTGAAACTTTGCTTACCTTTTACTATACACAGAAATGCCAGAAACGTGAACGACCACCTGTAAACTCTTTTCATCCTTTATAGTTTTTCCATACTCGACTGTCCCCTCAGCCACTGGATGTATACTGTAGACGAGATTTCCGTCAAGTCTCCCGGATTACACACCAACAATAGGTAATTCACTTCGAAACTTTCTTCGAAACTCTTTCTCGCACGGTAAACACGCAGTTTCCCTGCTCATTATCTGAAACACATCTGGCAGTTTCAGTCGTGTTGTAAAGCTGCACTTGAGGAAGGAAACACCACTGGCTAGGGAAAGTTTGACCATATCCTTCCTGTTGGAGAAGGGAATCGATTCTCGTTGACATCCTTTTTACACTGTAAGACATGTGTAGTATAAATAAGAAATATATTACATTAATTCTAAAAGCATGTAAATGTCAGTCTATTTCCTACTGAAAAGAAACAAATAAATGTAAGAAAAAAAAACGAAGATACAAAAACAAAATAGCAAGACAATAAATATGTATTTATGTAATTATTTATAACTGTTCATGTAAAAATAAAATAAAACAAAAAACATCAAAATATTCAAATAAGTTCAATTTATGTGAAATGGAAACATAGAATAGATAGAAATGTAATACATAAAGGTAAAATCAGTTTCTTACTTCATTGACAATTCATTGTTTTCTTTTAGATTTGATTTGAGCTTTAAGACAGTGATGACTAAACTAGGGCCTGTAGGCCAAAGCTGGCCCACAGTAACCTTTGATTTGGCCCGTCATCCCATAAGAGAGGTTTAATGAGGGGCATGGTTTAGAGATTGTTGATTCAAATTTAATGTAACCCTTTGTTTGTTTTATTCTTAAAAGCTAACTGAAATTATTGAATCCGATTTTGTTTGTCATTGGACAACGCAGACACTTTAGTGGGCAAATAAAGGCAAAGGCAGATTGTGCTTGACTAGTGTATTCAGCATTAAACTCCACTGTGTTATATATGTTTTTATTGCAATAAGTTATAATTTAAAGAGTTATGCTGCATTAGTTGTGAGAAAATGAAAGAAATGTTTTTGATTTATTTTGAAATATTATGAAATAAATCAGGAAATTACCCGGTAATTTTAAGGTAATGTAGTTTGGTATATTTACCTTCGGCCTATCCTAACCCAGATGAAAATGAATTTTATTATTTAGAGACTTTCTTTACTATGTAAACACTAAATGAAATTTAATTAGTGTCTTCTGAAAATAGCAGAAATATATAATATAGTTATTACACTGAAAAAAAGATTTATGGGATTTATATTTTTTT
>CAIGQQ010028466.1:48996-62606 GCA_903798035.1 Danio albolineatus | reverse complement strand
TATATATATATATATATATATATATATATATATATATATATATATCAGTAATACTTCAAGTGTCGAAAGATAATGCATTAGTGAAACACGGTTAATTCATTCACAATGTCACTATCCTGCCAACGGGACCATACCTGTCAACCCTCCCGTTTTTCCCAGGATTCTCCCGTATTTTACAGCTCTATCCCGCTATCATCCTGTAAAGGTGTCTTCCCGTATTTCTCCCGTATTTTCAGTCTTTCTCTGAAGGGTGGTGATAAACATTAAAGAGCCGATCCTCCCTATACGCAACCCATACCGCCGCACCACCAGGGGCCGCCCCTTGCTCTTAAATGTGAGTCAGTTCTGTGCTTTCGCTTTATTTAGGCATGAAATACTTTGAAATAAATATAAAAACGGCGGGATTCCCTTTCCTTTTCATTACTGGTGCCGTCGCTCCTCCTGTGCAATCCTCAAAACAGTCATAAAGCGGTGCGTGACTGTCAGACGCGCTCCATAGTGAGAAACAGACGCTTTTTATGTACGCTGTACATGTGATCTGAAGCGCAGTGAAAGTCTGTGCGTGTTTGAACAGACAAATACACATCATTAATAATAATAACAGCTAAAGATGTCGATCTTGATGGTTTTTTTTTCTCAAACACAACTACTTTTGTCCTAAATGAGCATAAAACATTAGGAAAGCAGTCGAATGCTTCATTATAGCGTTAGATGTGTGCATTGTTAAAGTGACGCCTCTGTTATTTAATGTAATCAAACAAAAAATCGAAATAAATGAGATTCATTCGCTGCTCTTTAGTCAGAATTTTTTGAGGGGGCGGGTGGGGCTGGGGGGGTGTTATTGCTTATTATGGTTGGCGTATCCCTATTTTCGCATACCAATGTTGACAGGTATGAATGGGACACTTAATTTTTGCATCACATTTTTGCAATTAAATCCTAATCCATGACAAAACATATTGGTACAAAGTACTTCTGATTAAATATTTCACCACATTATTTAATATTTAAATATTAAATGTTTCACTAATTTATTTAATATTTAAATATTAAATAAAATAAATAATATAAAATTAAAAATGGTGTCACTTCAACCTGTGGGAGCATTTACGGTTACATTTTAAACCATAATATTATACTCTTAACATAAAGAAATCATGACAATCTATCAGCTGAAAGCTTAAAATGTCTAGTTTCTATATCTGATTTATGATAGATATTACTGAGCAACAGTTATTTATCAATTTGTATATTCATAGTCATAAAGCATTACTTTGCTACAGCAATCTAATAAAATTTATTATTATTTATTATTAAATGTATTCTAAAATGTTATTTCCACATTAATTATGGCACTCATTGAGCGACATTCAGCTTTATTGACTAGAACTGGCTAATAATTTAGGATAAAATGTCATTAATACAGTGCTAATAAAGAAAATATGAGCCCCTATTCTACAGTGAAAGCGATTTCCACATTGGCCCTTATTGAGTGATATTCAAGTCTACTGACTAAAACAAGCGGCTAATTAAGGATAAAATGACATTAATACAGTGCTAATAAAGGCTAATTTGACACTTTATTCTAAAACAAAAGTGATTTCCACATTAATTATGGCACTCATCGAGCGACATTCAACTATATTGACTAGAACTGGTTAATAATTAAGGATAAAATGGCATTAATACAGTGCTAATAAAGGCAACTTGACCCCCCTAGTCTAAAGTGAAAGTGATTTCCACATTAATTATGGCTCTTATTGAGTGATATTCAAGTCTATTGACTAAAACAAGCAGCTAATAAAGACAAAAAAGTCATTAAAACAGTGCTCATAAAAATGAGTTTAAAATTTGACACTTCATTCTAAAACACAAGTGATGTCCACATTAATTATGGCATTTATTGAGTAATATTCAAGTTTAAACGAGCTAATAATTAAAGCTAAAGCTCTTATTTCCACTAGATTGGTCTGTATTGCAGTTATTGTGTAATATGTATTCAGTATTCATCATTAATATGTGTTTGCTTGTGTTCAACTGTGGCATAATTGTGAACAAGTTGATCGTGATTTACAAGAATGTATGATTTGGGACTCTTAAAATGTGAAGTTAACCATTACTAGTGGTTTTGTTCTTAACTAATGCTTAAATGTGAACAAATTAATCATTAATTAATGCTTATTTTGAGCCTAAAATATTATTTCTCTATACATGTATTTCTAATAACTGATGTCTTTTCTCTTTGGCATGATGACAGCACATATTATTAGACTAGATATTCCTCAAGATGCTAGTATTCAGCTTAAAGGGACGTTTAAAGGCTTAACTAGGTTAATTAGGGTAATTAGGCAAGCCGCTGGACAACAGATTTATTTAATGGGATATATTTAAAGGATTATATATTCCAGCTAAACTAAAACTAAATAAGACTTTTTCCAGAAGATAAAATATAATAGGAAATACTGTGAAAAAGGTCTTAAAAATCCATAGAAAAAGAACTAAAACTTCACAGGAGGGTGAATCTATTTCCCTTTACATTAACAAGAATGCATTAAGCATGTCTCTCATTGTGTGTGTGTGGGTTAGTGTGTGTGGGTGTTTCCCAGTACTGGGTTGCAGTTGGAAGGGCATCTGCTGCGTAAAACATATGCTGGAATAGTTGGCGGTTCATTCTTCTCAAAATAAATAAATTAAATAAATAAAATTCAAAATGGAAATTAAAAATGTAAATATATAAATACAATAAAAATAAATAAAATAAACAAATCAAAATATAAAAATTAATTAATTAAAATAAAGCAATCAATATAAAAAATAAATTAATTGAATAAAATAAATCAATAAATATTTAAAAATAAATAAAATCAATCAATCAATATATGAAAATAAATTAATTAAATAAAATAAAGCAATCAATATAAAAAATAAATTAATTGAATAAAATAAATCGATAAATATTTAAAAATAAATAAAATAAATCAATCAATATATACAAATAAATAAAACAAAATAAATATATACAAATAAATTAAATAAAATAAATCAATATATAAAATAAATTAAATAAAAACTATTTTGAAAAATTATTTATAGAAAAATAATTAATATAAAAATAAATAAATGAAATAAAAATACATTAAAAATGTATCTATAAAATAATAAATAAAAATATATTATATGAAAATTAATCAAATAAATAAAAACATTAAATAAATAAATAAAAATAGAAATGAAAAATATATTAATTAGATTAAAATAAATAAATCAAATAGAAATGAAAGAAATATTCAAATAAAATAAATAAATTTAATTAAACAATAAAGACTATAAAAAAACTATAAAGAAATGAAATTAATAGAAATGGAAAAACAATTAAATAAAAATAAATCAAATAAATATTTTTAAAAATAAATCAAATAAAAAACAATAAATAAAATACCAAAATAATGTAAATTAAAAATTAATTGTAAAAATAATAAATAAACAAATAAATAAATAAATCTGAGCAAGATGAATTTAAACCACAAATGCATTAAAATGCAACTGTCCTGCAAAATCAACACCTCACTTTTCTCTCATTTAGAAATATTCAAATGAATCCACAGACTGTTCAAAATTCAAAGTCAGTCAGACAATCAAACATCATCATAGCATGTTCATCAATGATCAATTATAACACCACGCATTACAAACACTCAGAAATACAAGACTGAGAAACCTTTATTAAATCATGGCTTACTTTAATTATAAACAATTATAACCACACAGCACTCCGATACGCTGAGGCGAACCAGCAGAACGATGAACCAGCAATGCATTCAAATGTGTTATTAATCAAATAACCTCAGCATTCAGCGCTTCACCACAGACACATTCACCAGATGCATATCTTACACTACTATTACACTACTATGTACAATAAGTACATCACTGCATTTAAAAAAACATCTGTCACGTCATAACTATATAAAATATGACAAAATAATAAAATAAAATTCATTCATTCAAATAAAATTGCATCTGAGGACCTGTTTGGCTCCACCAGTGCAAGATTAATAAAAAGCATTAAGAAAAAAAAAAAAAAAAATCCAACTGCTATGTCAAAATAATGATAAATAAATAAATAAATAAATAAATAAATAAATAAGCATTCAGTAAAGCAAACAAGCATTCAGTAAAACTGTATATTAAAAATACAGACTCAATGACTCAATTTGTCCACTGCAGCCTTAATAAGAAATACATTCATAATTAATTAATAAGAAATACATTCATGATTATTAATTTCTTTCTTAATATTTGCATTCATAACTGCATGCATTATCAGCACCAGTGCACTATAATGCAGTAGCCACATTGAATAAATGATTGCAGGAACATCATGCATTAATACAATCACATCTGCCCCAGTCTCCATCTGTCATCTGTCACAATCTCACAGCGGAAAAATGAGTTATTTTTAAAGAGTCTGAATTTTAATGATGAATTCAAATGATCTAGCTGTCTGTCTGTCTGTCTGTCTGTCTGTCTGTCTGTCTGTCTATCTATCTGTCTCTGTCTGTCTGTCTGTCTCTGTCTGTCTGTCTGTCTCTGTCTATCTGTCTGTCTATCTGTCTGTCTATCCATCTATCCGTCTGTCTGTCTGTCTGTCTATCTACCAATCTGTCTGTCTATCTATCAGTCTGTCTGTCTGTCTATCTATCCGTCTATCTATCTATCTGTCTGTCTGTCTGTCCATCTATCTATCTATCCGTCTGTCTGTCTGTCTATCTATCAGTCTGTCTGTCTGTCAATCTATCTGTCTGTCTGTCTATCTGTCTATCTATCAGTCTGTCTGTCTGTCTATCTATCAGTCTGTCTGTCTATCTATCTATCTATCTATCTATCTGTCTGTCTGTCTGTCTGTCTGTCTGTCTGTCTGTCTATCTATCTATCTATCCGTCTGTCTGATTGTCTATCTGTCTGTATATCTATCTGTCTGTCTGTCTGTCTCTGTCTCTCCGCCTGTCTGTCTGTCTCTGTCTGTCTGTCTATCTATCAGTCTGTCTGTCTGTCTGTCTATCTATCAGTCTGTCTGTCTATCTGTCCGTCTATCTATCATTCTGTCTGTCTGTCTGTCTGTCTATCTATCAGTCTGTCTGTCTATCTGTCTGTCTGTCTGTCTGTCTGTCTGTCTGTCTATCTATCTATCTATCTATCTATCCGTCTGTCTGATTGTCTATCTGTCTGTATATCTATCTGTCTGTCTGTCTGTCTGTCTGTCTGTCTGTCTGTCTGTCTGTCTATCTATCTATCTATCTGTCTGTCTGTCTGTCTGTCTGTCTGTCTGTCTCTCCGCCTGTCTGTCTGTCTGTCTATCTATCAGTCTGTCTGTCTGTCTATCTATCAGTCTGTCTGTCTGTCTATCTGTCCGTCTATCTATCATTCTGTCTGTCTGTCTGTCTGTCTGTCTGTCTATCTATCAGTCTGTCTGTCTGTCTATCGAATGCATTAAGGATTAAAATGGTCACTTCAACCAACCAGTTTACCAGAGCATAACTGTCTGATGACAGAGGAAATTAATTAAATAAGCATGCGTTGCATTAAGGAACACATCATGCGATGAAAACACGTCTTGCTTTAAATCCACTACTGCATTAATGTACAGGTCTCCAGCTGGATTCCTGGAGGGTCGCAGCTCTGCACAGTTTTTAATCCCTAATCAAACACAGAGGATCCAAATAATGGAGACTATTAAGCAGGCGTGAGTTAGAGGTGGTTGAAGTTAAACTGTGCGGATCTGATGTCCTCCAGGAATAGTGTTAGACCGCTGCACTGAAGGAAATCAACATGGCATGTAAAGATGCAGCTGTCATGTCACACAATCTGAAAAACTATACAAAAGCAAGCACATCACTCTTAACTGGGTGCTCAGCCAAAAACACGATCAAACAATCTATGAATGCATTAAAGCTCTACAAGTGAATCCACCAATGCACTCAAATAGTAAATGCCATGACAACAGTGTCTTAGCATCTCTTTCTGTCTCGGTTTCACCGCTGAAACTAAGGGTGCTTTCACACTTGGTTCAATTGCCTGGACCGTACCCAAGTTCGATTGTTCCACCTTGCCACCTGCTCAGCTGGTATGTGTTTACACTGTCTTTTTTTCCTTCTGAAACCCGGTACGCTTGCGTTCTCGAGCTGCAGTGTGCACGGCTTTCATTTCATTTTATTTAATTTAATGCCATGTCAGCAACCAAGGCTATTTTCATGGCATAAACATTTCAATAATAGATATACAATTAAAAATCAACAACCAAATGAATACATAAATTAAATAAGATTTTTTGTGTTAATACAAAATAAAATTCTAAAATCTTTTCTGGTGTCACTTTGTTAAAAATGTCCTTAACAGTGTGCACGGCTAGGTGATGGACACCAAAGCAAAGCACCAAAATGGAAAGACATAGCTACTGATCGCGGTCATTCTGCTTTTACTGAGTCTTCTGGTTTTGGACATACAGAAAGCGACTTGCGTCTATCTGCCGCAAACATATTATAAACGTTCAGAACATCACACGATGTCTGCTATAGACATTATCACTGTCTTTGCACTGGCTCTGTCCCGTTTGTCACCAAGGTAAAATACGTGATACACAGACAGACATACACGAATGAATGCTTTGAAAACGATAGTTTCCCACATAGCAAAATATCTCTGGCCCAGCTCTGGCTCACACAATCAGCTTTTGCTTGGCCCACGTGCCGCAGTGAATTATGGTACATGACTGGACCAAGTCTAGCTTCCAGACAAGGGTCAAACATGGACCATATCTGGGCCAAGACTCAGCCAAGTTAATCACCCATAATCAGTGTTGGGTGTAACTTTGTAACTTAGTAACGCGTTACTGTAATTAAATGACTTTTCCACTGAAAAAGTAAAGTAACTAATTACTGTTCATTTTTAGGTATTTTAATTACAGTTACTTATAATGTACCTGCGTTACATTGTAAAATAATTAAACTCGCTGAATAATCTTACACAATTTTATTAATTTATGTTCTAAAGGTAAAAGTAAACTCGCGCTTTAAAATCATCGTAGTGCAGATGCATGTGATAGCGCCGCGCGCCAGTTTGCTGCTAGTCATAAAGCGGAAGATGTCGGACTCAGCTGAAGCGAGTGGCTGTTTTACCAAATGAAAATATTCCCAGACAAGAACATTACAGTATTAATCTATTTATTTTTCCTCATTGCGCGCCTGCGTGCTGTAGCGCGCGGCTTTTTCAAGGCTATCGCGCACCTTACATGGGCTGGTTCATGAAGATTACTATGAGAAAGGCTAGGAGGACTACACAGATGTGACAGAGGGAGTCGGCGAATTTAACATGACTGATGCTGCTCTGTTTACAGAGTAATAAGACACCTTTTGCTCGATCGGATCACAGGTAAACAAGAGAGACACAATCCAGTTCAAAAACATGCCGTATAAATCTGAAGCCTTTTGTCCACTTCCGATCAAACTGCACGCGCTTTCATTCTAATACCGCCAAAAATAATGCTGTTTTTGTAAAGATTGCCTGATCCTGCCTGATCGATAGATATGCAGAATTATATTTAAGAAGGTTACATTGCATACTAAAAATTATTATGCATGTAATTATTATTGATTTTTTTTAAATAGAATATAATAAAGATGATTCAGAAAACTAAAAGGCTAAACTATTTCATGTTTGACTCATATGTTTTATCTAAGTATTTATTATTTACAGAGTTAAATATTTATTATTTGTCCACTCAAGGTTTATAGGGATTTCAAGAAGTATTTAGTTAAGTTACTTATTGAGTAATTAAGTTACTTTTCAGACACAGTAATTAGAAAAGTGTTTCAAATACAATATTGATTAAGTAATTAGTAATTAGTAATTAATTACTTTTTTAAAGTAACTTACCCAACACTGCCCATAATTGGGCCTGAACTGGGCCAGATATGTTGGTGTGTTACTACAGCAAGGAAATCGATCAACCCATGAATCATTGCACTTTAGGCGTGCTATAGCCGTGCTTTTTCTTAAAGTGACCTGATTGGTAACATTTATTTTTTCTTTTCTTGAAAATAAAAAATATATATTTTAAATGTGGGTCAAACTGGCCAAACTTACATGGCCCACATATCAGTTAATAACATCTGGCCCAAATACAACATTTTACATCTGGCCCAAGTATTGTGTGCCGCGTTAAAGACGGTGCCACCTCTGCCAAACCAGGGCCATGCTTGGCCCACATGCCGTATGCCAGTGCTGGATGAATGCCTGCTCTGCCAGATTCATGCCAAATCTGGGCCAGAATTCTTTGCTATAGGGTTGTTGTACCATTGGCGGTTTACTTCCATTATTTGGTAAGATTGCATTCATACCAGAAGAGAACCAGACCAGAGTTTGTATGAACCGTACCTCAGACCCCCTCTTTCAGACGGACTCTGGTACGGTTCATGGGTGCTCAGCAGAGGTCAGAAGACACATTCACACTAGCTAAACCAGAGGTCACCAATCTTGTTCCTGGAGGTCCGGTGTCCTGCAGATTTTAGCTCCAACCCTAATCACACACCTGAACAAGCTAATCAAGCTCTCACTAGGTGTACTTGAAACATTCAGGCAGGTGTGTTGAGGCAAGATGGAGCTAAACCCTGCAGGGAAACCAGCACTCTATGACTGAGATTTGTGAGCTCTGAGCTAAACGTACCATACTCTGATGCCAAAGAAATCCGGGTGTGGACCAAAAGTGCTAGTGTGAAAGCACCCTAAAAACATAAAAAAATTCATGCATTAAAACCATTGATGCATTTAATACCTAAAGGTCAAAACACAAGCAATCGCAGGCTGCCAGACTGACAACATCAACAGAAGTGTGCCTAACTATTGAGCTGATTTAAGTAGTGTCCAAAATAAAAGCAACGGCACCCAAAAGAAGGGATATTTATTATATTATATATTTAGTTTTTGTCCTAACCAACACCTCGAGCTGATATATTAGAAACGGCTTCAGTTTCTCACAGCTGAACAACAGAACACTGACAATGATCCGCTCAGGTACTCCTCATGTGCTTTATTCAGTGTTAAATGCTGATTATATGAGTCTGAATGCCATTTCACATGACATTTACTGCCATAAACTGAAAGCAGCAGCAGATAGTTCACCTCAGACCTGGAGAATACAATAAAGCATTTGAGATTAAGCTTCAGAACTAAGACTCGGTGCAAGCCAACACACATCAGTGATTCAGCATTTAAATTCAATCATGTTAAAGAGGTTTAATATGTATTAATTAGATTATAAACCTCACCATTGCGCTGGAGTGCAGTGAGTGCACTATTCTGCGCTTCTGAGTGGCTGTATTTACATTTCTGTCGCGTTTCGTCTGCTGCAAACAGCCCAATTGCTGATCACTGCGAATTTCGTCATGAAGCGTATTGTTAGGACACACGGTTACAATGTAACCTGCTCACCTAATATGTTTACGCTTGTAATATTTAAATTATTTGCCAATTAATAACCTCCTCATGTGGAACTCTGAATCTGCTTCTCACTTTAGAGTCACAGGTCGCATTTCAATCTCGTACACATACTTTAAAAGCCTTCCTGACTGAATGAATCACACCAAGGCATCCCGGGGTGCTGGAATATAATTGGCTAAACTGGCAGTGGGCGGGTTAAAGAGACCAAACAAAGACGGACGCTCTGGCACGGAAAACACGTTCAAAGCAGAATATCTGACTTCAGCATTGCTTTTCAGATAAACATGTATGTTCACTTCGCATGTTTCTGAAATATCTGAACACATATTATGGTGTTATTATATTTAGAAGAGTCAAACACAGACAAACAACACCTTTAGACTGTCACAAAAGTCATTAAAGTCTTGACATCATCAGTTTAAACCACCAATGCATTAAAATGTCAAACATAATGTCCATCATATCTAAACATACGTTTCTGTCTCGATATTGAAGAACTTGCATTAAGAGTGTCCTCCATTAAAACCAACAATGCTTCACCGCTACATTTATAATCTTGTTTAAATAAAAACGATCAGTTTAAACCTTCAATAAAGGAAAAAAAGTGACTATCATGACAAACTATCAAGTATTAGCATGTTTCTGTCTCAATCTTAAAAGTGCAACTATTATTAAACCGTGTAATATGCATGAGGAACGTCCTGCATTAAGAGCACAAATGCATTAAACGGCTCCTATTTTATCCCTTTGACTCTTTGGCGTCAGTGAGGTTTCAACTCAAAACACCCATCAGATTATTTATTATACAATGCAGAAGATGCACAATTTGAGCTCAAGTGTAGCTGTGTTTGTAGCCTGTGCCTTTAAATGCAAATGAGCTGGCTCTTCCCGCCCACTGTTCCCATGTGTGTTTGTTTCTTCTGCGTTATGTCAGATGATAGACTGTAAAAGATATGGATGTAGTATTCGTAACGTCACCCAGCAAATGAAGCTACAAGTGGGCGTGGCCAACTGTCGCCATCTATTCAGGGGTTACCAATCAAGGGCGAAGAGGCGGGGCATAAGTGGAGCTATAGATGCTTGCTAGTATTTTGCATAGATTGGTTATTTTATTGGAGGAAACGTGTAATACTTCATTTCCTGCGACTCGCTTGTGTTCTGACCACATGTGCTTGGTTGTGTATATCAATAAAGTGTTTGGTCATTTAAAAACACTGCTGTAAGTCGGCGCCAATAGCGGTTAGTGCGTCGACACATAGCACCGAGGTGCTCGCGACAACCAGAGTTCGATTCCCGGCTCGAGGTCCTTTGCCGATCCTTCCCCTATCTCTGCTCCCCACACTTTCCTGTCTGTCAATCTCCACTGTCCTATCAATAACCGTGAAAACCCCTAAAAAAGAATTTTAAAAAAAAGAATGTATTACAGCAGTGTTGTTTTTTTTTTATAATACTTTATTTTTATTTGTTTTTGTTTTTTTTTTTTTTTTTTTGGGAAGAAGGAAAAGAAACAAAAATACAAATACAAATAATAAATAAAATTAAATAATAATAAAACAAAAATACAATAACACATCAAACTGAATGAACAGTTGACTGGTCACGTATTTCCTTACAGGTCACATAAAAAAATACATAAAAGGATCAGTTTACACTGTTTAAAGGCATAAGAACAATCCATTTCTCCCAATATTGCAGGTATTTGTCTGTAGTACATTTTTATGACGTTTTTCTACAAGAGGAAAATGTGAATTACTTCCAAACACTTCAAATATAGTCTGTGTTAGTACGTAAACACAAAGCTATTGATGAAATCCAGGCGTAACACTGTATGACAACGCTTCAGCTGAATTTTCAAGAAGAAGAATCTCACTCACCTGGGAAATGGAGGCCACTTGAATGGTTTGTGAGCACAATTACGTACACAGCATGCCATATCATCTGATAATTGTAAGAAACAATCCCAAAAGGCAACTGAATGTGTAAAGCCACATAAAACAACACAAAAATACAATGTATATGCAGAGTTTAGCGGCTAATCAGCCGGAATCAGCTGTCGAGACGGTGAGCAGCGAGACCTAGCTGTCACTCAAGTGGCCACGCCTTTAATTATGCAGACTTAATATAAATGAAACAAATCAGTTATAAGTATATTCACCCCCTCACAGTTGTCATGAAGAGTAATATTAGCAATATACACTAAAACCATCTTTAGTACGAGGCTGTAAACATGTTTCTGTTGGCTGTAAAAATGGCCAATTTACCATAGCTGTCAGTGAACATCTGGAGTTTCTGGAGCCGGCCCCCAGTGGCCAGTGCATGAATTGCAGATTCAGTCACTTCTGTATTAGCTTCACGAGGGAGAGCGGGAGGCTGCTGCTTCCTTCAGATAAACAGCACAATCAGTGATGGACCGACATGATGAAGCAGAAATCCAGCTTATGGGTCAAAAATACCACAGTATGGGTTATTTGATGTGTTTGTAGTGGAGTTTATTCAAGCCTTTCTGAATACAGAACACACACACACAGTGATTTTACCGTCTATATTACAGACATGCTCTGTTTACACTCGTTCTTGAGCTGCAGATGATCACAGACAGCTGAACAGATCTTCTGTGCAAATCCTGCTCTGTGGACATTTATACTCGTTACTACGGAGATATGTTAACAAATGGCTGTAAATCAATATTGGTAGGCGGAAAAACAACACTCCTACATCACACACACACACACACACACACACACACATATATATATATATATATATATATATATATATTAGGGCTGTCAAAATTAGTGCGTTAACACACGCCGATTAATTTGAAATATTGAACGCGTTTAAAAAAAATTAAAGCATTTAACAGTGGCAGTTTTTTCTTATTTCCTGTTGTGGGCGACGTGTGTTCAGGGCCGGCGCGTCCACAGAGGCGACCTAGGCGGCCGACAAGGGCAGCAAAATAGTGAGCCGCCCCCCGGTCCTCACTTTAATCCGCGACACCTACCCCCACCCTCCCGCTCCTCACGTTCATCCGCAAACCGCTCACTTTCTTTTTCACTTTGGGGTTGAGGGCGGCGTGATCACCGTTCGCCTAGAGCACCAGTTCAGCTGCTCCGGCCCTGCGTGTGTTTAATGAGCAAAGGAATATGGATAAAGGATAATATGGATCATGTAAATGTACTCAGTGAAAGTGCCAGAGGACGTCGCAAGCTGTGAAAGACAGCCCATTCCTCTCTAAGATGATTCCAAGCACCCTCAAATGTTTCATTAAGTTTGACGTGTTTCCCCCCGACACGCAACTTTAGTAAAGCGTCTGCTTCCCGTTATTGTGTCAGAATCCTTGTTTTTAAAATATAACTATACTTCAGAACGCTAGTTTAAGCAAATTTGATGAACGCGACCGTGCGCGGTGATGACTCTGAAGGGAGTCGCTTATACCGGGTGAGCTCGCTGTACTGCCCGCATTGTCTGTGTGTGTGTTTGTTTGTGTATGTGTGGATATCCTAACTACAAGATTAAACCCCTAACATTGCAGACAGTCGCTCAAAGCAGTTTAGAATTTAATGTTTAGAGATGGCGTGACCAAAGTCCATGTAAGAAGTCTAGCCTATAGTCTTTAGTGCGTGACTTTGATGTTCCCCTTGGTGCTTCTTGCGTCCTTGTCACAGCACCAGTGGCACAGAAATTAAGCACCGAAATTCACATGCTGATTCTGTGATTCTGCTTGCGAGAGACTTTTCTCACTCTTGGGTCACATGTCAACAGACTGGAGTCTTAGCAACTACCAAAATGTTAAGGAGGACTAAGCAAAATTGCTTCTACTTTATAATTAATGTTCTCAACTCGCAAAACAACTTTACAAGGAATACAATTGTTTGTATTCAATACTTTATTATTATTATTTTCTTCCAATTTCCCTATCTGCAATGCCTGTATATATATATTTATATTTTTTGTAGTTCACTTAGAATCCAACATGGAAATCGTTTTTGTTTGTTATTGGCATTGATTGTTTTAAAATTCAAATGGCACTTACACGCCTGTGTTTTTATTTCTGTAATAAATACGACTTTTCCTGATTAATCATGATTAATCACAGACAAAAGTGTGATTATTTA
>CAIGQQ010028466.1:32549-43996 GCA_903798035.1 Danio albolineatus | reverse complement strand
GCCCACAGAACTGCCCACAGCTGGAGATTTCCTCGTGTTCGGACCATTCTCTGTAAACCCTAGAGATGGTTGTGCGTGAAAATCCCAGCAGATCAGCAGTTTCTGAAATACTCAGACCATTTGTGTTAAGGAGCAGTTGGACAGGTGTACCTAATAAAGTGGCCGGTGAGTATATTTTTATAATATATAGGTTTTCCTGTTGTATCTGGAACCTTTCTAAACTACAAGCCCAATCTGATGTCTCATATCCCCCTTTTATTATTATTATTATTATTATTATTAAACTAGCTATTGATTTTGAAAATAGATAAATTTAAGGCATGCTATTTTAATTTCAGCTTGGTATCTTTTTAACGTTTTAATTTGTACATAAATTAATATATTTTACATTCGTACACATTTTTAGAGATTTAGGAATTTTGTTTTAATATTTTAATAATTGTAATATTTATTTTAGTTTATTGGTCACACTACTTATTTCTCACACACACACACACGCACACTATACACTTAAGTTTTAGGAATGGTGTTGTTTGCCGTTTTGTGTAAAAAATAATAAGGCATAGTATTTGAGTTTCATCAATATACTACTGCAGTTCTCTACACAGTATATATACATATATACACACAGTATTAGGAATTGTGTTGTCATTTTATTGCTCACACTTTGGTTGCATTAGCTAATATTAGCTAAAGCTTTTTAACAAACAATGAACAATACATTACAGTAAGTCACTTATTGCTAGCTCATACTAAAACATGTTTCATTAGCTAATGTTAATGGGTTTTAATAATGCATTAATAAATGCCGCACAAGTGTTGTTCAATATTAGTTAGTTTTAGTAAATACATTAACATGAACTAATGCATCATTCTTGTGAAGTGTGTATAGTATTTTGACTTATTTTAAATAAAGGAACACCCTTTAAATCAATTGCTCAGTCAATGCAACAAACAATGGTGTGAGGTATACAGAGCCTCACAGTGAACAAACTATTAAAATTGATATTAACATGCACACTTAATTAAACCTTATGTCTCAGACACAGCAGTGGTTGCTGTTTTTCTGTTGTCCCTGGGAGTTTTACATACATTATGCCCAATCGGATCTCTCGTATGCCCTGTAATTATGTGTATAAAGCTGTAAGAGCTCAGTTTTAAGCTTTAGCATTTAAACATTAGGCAACACTACACAATAAGCTTGTATTAGCTAATTCTTTCACTAACATTACAGCATTTATCCATCTTTGTTAAAGTTAATGCAAATACAGTCACTCATTGTTAGTAGATGTTAACTCATGGTGCTTTAATGTTAACAAGCATGAATATGGATGCTAATAATGCATTAGTAAATGTTTAACTATGATAAATAAATGCAATAAATGTTGATTTATTAGTTTCTGTTAGTAAATACATCAAATATAATTATATATAAAGCAGTATTTTGTCAGATATTCCCTTTCAGGTAAACACCGGAGTAAAAAAAACACTAAATTGCACGAATAAATGTCATTTTGATATTAATGGACATCAAAATCATAATTTTTAATAATAATAATAATATTTCACATATTTGTACAGTATTTCATGTTATGAGTGTCGTCCATTAGCAGCATTTGGTCAGATTTTGCATGACAGCCTCTCAGAATAAAGTCACGCTGGATTTAGGTTGAGGGACGAACGCGTTTGTTTAGTCTGCTTTTGAGCGATTGTTTGGTCCGTTTTCAGGGACGGATGGATAAAAACACGTGAGTTTTGAGTGCTTGATGATGGCTTTCTGAAGCAGCAGACAATGTGATTATAGCCGTCCTCGCTGCGTGATTTAATGTATTCCGTCTGGTCTTTATCAGCGGAGCGAGAAGCACTTTAATCTGAGCTGTGTTAGCGATGTGTGTTACTCTCGCCGGCGCAACGTGCACTAAGAGGAGGATACGTCAGAAAAAAAGAAGCACAGGGCAAACTCACGATAAATGTTGAGCTGTTTGTTGTGTTTTATAGCACATCAGAGCCTCTTGATTGGTCAATATACATTCATTTTATATTTGCATCTGTAAATATTGTACAAGATTATCCTACTTAAATGTATGTGGCATCAAATATGAGTTGACAAAAAAGTAATTTAAATGTAATCCAAAAGTAATCAGATTCCAATACTATAAATGTGAAAATACGTACTACAGATTTATGTGACAGCACAAAAGTAATCTAAATGTAATCCAAAAAGTAGTCGGATTACATTACTTATGAATTGTAGCAAGCAATATATTGTCTTTGATAACACATTCACAGTAATCCACACAGCAACAGATAGTACACAGGGATAATCCTAACTTTATATATGTGACGAAGCACAAAAGTAATCTAAATGTAATCCAATAGTAGTCAGATTACAATACTATAAATGTGTAGTGTAACAGAATATATTACTCACTACGATTCATAAGTAATCCACAATGCTATAGCTACAGTACATAGAGATGGTACAATATTGTCCCACTTTACGCCATTATATGTGAGAAAAACACAAAAGTAATCTAAATGTAATCCAAAAGTAGTCAGATTACATTACCATAAATGTGTAAAATAGCAGAATATACTACCGACTACAATTCATAAGTAATCCACACAACTACAGATAGGACAAGATTATCCCACTTCAATATATGGCAACAAAAGTAATCCAAATGTAATCCAACTAGTCAGATTACATTACTATGAATGTGTAATTTAAGATAATACATTACTGACTACAATTCATAAGTGATCCACACAGCTACAGATATTACAAGACAATCCTGCCTCAATACCTGGGACAAGGCAACAAAAGTAATCCAAATGTAATCCAAAAGTAGTCAGATTACAATACCATACATGTGTAATCTTAGATAATATATTACTGACTACAATTCATGAGTGATCCACACAGCTACAGATAGTACAAGACAATCCTGCCTCAATACCTGAGACAAGGCAACAAAAGTAATCCAAATTATTCAGACTACAATACTATGAATGTTTAGTTTGACAATACATTACTGACTAAAATTTATAAGTAATCCACACAGCAACAGACAGTACAAGATAATCCTGATTCAATATATGTGACAAAGCACAAAAGTAATCTAAATGTAATCCAAAAGTAATCAAATTATAAGACCATAACTGCGTAAATGTAACAGATTATATTACTGTAGTATTACTAACTACAAATTTTGCCAAGTATTTTTTAATGATTATCCAGGTTACTTGAAATTTTAGTAAACAAAGAAAATCAGATCACAGTTACTTTATGGTTTACATTTTATTTACACAATGGCAGTTATTGTTTACATGTCTCTGATTCTCCTAATTTTTCTCCCATTTTAAGGTTTATATTTCTTCATAATAAACATTCCTCTTATATACATTCTTATACACATTTCTATCTCTAAAAGTGCAAGATTCTTCCTTCAATATACTGTACATGACATCAAATAAGGGTTAATAAATATAATCTAAATGTAATCCAAAAATAGCCAGATTACTTTACTATGAATGTGTAATCTAAGGTAATATATTACTTACTACAATTCATAAGTAATCCACACAGCTACAGACAGGACAAGATTATCCTACTTCAATATATGTGACAAGGCAACAAAAGTAATCCAAATGTAATCCAAAAGTAGTCAGATTACAAAACCATAAACGTGTAATATAACAGAATATATTACTGACTACAATTCATAAGTGATCCACACAGCTACAGATAGTACAAGACAATCCTGCCTCAATACCTGGGACAAGGCAACAAAAGTAATCCAAAAGTAGTCAGATTACAATACCATATATGTGTAATCTTAGATAATATATTACTGACTACAATTTATAAGTAATCCACAGAGCAACAGATGGTACAAGATAATTCTGCTTCAATATATGTGACAAAGCACAAAAGTAATCTAAATGTAATCCAAAAGTAATCAAATTATAAGACCATAACTGTGTAAATGTAACATATTTAATATATGTAATTTGTAATCAGCAACTGTTTATATTATAAAGCACATCAGAGTTCAGTTCAGTCTCCTTTTATTGTATCTGTCATTGTACTATAAGATTATCCTATACTTCAATATATGTAGCATCAAATAAGGGTACACAAAAATAATCTAAATGTAAACCAAAAGTAGTCAGATTATATTACTGTATGAGCGTAATCTTGCATAATACACTACTGACTACAATTCATAAGTAATCCACACAACTTCAGATAGAACAAGATTATCCTACTTCAATATATGTGACAAAGCACAAAAGTAATCTAAATGTAACCCAAAAGTAGTCAGATTACAATACTAGAAATGTGTAATCTAACAGAATATATCACTGACTACGATTCATAAGTAATCCACAATGCTATAGCTACAGTACACAGAGATGGTACAATATTATGCCACTTCACGTCATTATATGAGAGAAAGCACAAAAGTAATCTAAATGTAATCCAAAAGTAGTCAGATTACATTACCATAAATGTGTAATATAACAGAATATACTACCGACTACAATTCATGAGTAATCCACACAGCTACAGATAGGACAAGATTCTCCCACTTCAATATATGGCAAGGCAACAAAAGTAATCCAAATGTAATCCAAAAGTAGTCAGATTACATAACTATGAATGTGTAATCTAAGATAATACATTACTGACTACAATTCATAAGTTATCCATGCGCTACAGATAATACAATATAATTCTGCTTCAATACATGTGACAAGGCAACAAAAGTAATCCAAATGTAATCCAAAAGTAGTCAGATTACAATACCATATGTGTAATCTTAGATAATATATTACTGACTACAATTCATGAGTGATCCACACAGCTACAGACAGTACAAGACAATCCTGCCTCAATACCTGGGACAAGGCAACAAAAGTAATCCAAATGTAATCCAAATTATTCAGATTACGATACTATGAATGTTTAGTTTGACAATACATTACTGACTATAATTTATAAGTAATCCACGCGCTACAGATAATACAATATAATCCTGCTTCAATACACGTGACAAGGCAACAAAAGTAATCCAAATGTAATCCAAAAGTAGACAGATTACATAATGTGTAATCTAACAGAACATATTATGGACTACAATTCAGAAGTAATCCACTCAGCTATAGAAACAGTACACGGAGAACGGTGTTGTTTTTGTGACAAAGCACAAAAGTAATCTAAATGTAATCCAACAAGTAGTCAGATTACATTATTATGAATAAGTAATCTAAAACAATATATTGCTGACTACAATTCATAAGTAATCCACACAGCAACAGATAGGACAAGATAATCCTGCTTCAATACATGTGACAGCACAAATGTAATCTAAATATAATCCAAAAGTAGTCAGATTACATTATCATTAATGTGTAATATAACAATATATTACTGACCACAGTTCATAAGTAATCCACAGCTACTGATAGGACAAGATTATCCTACCTCATTATATGTGACAGGACAAACAAATTAGTTGGAAAAAATTCCCATGAGTCTTCATTGTACCAAAGCAATAAATAAATAAATAAATAAATAAAATAGTGTCTTTATATTAAATACATAAATATTTTAGATTTAGACTAAATTTAATTTTTAAGTTTAAACCAAAGTTGATTTTTAAAATGTTTTTTTTCCTGACTAATGTATATGCACATGTATATTACTGTACAGCGTCCTGCAGAAGATGTTAATGTAAAAGAGAGATCTGTGAGGGGTCAACTCATTCATGCCGAACATTGTACACTTGAGAAAATAAGTAAATAAATAGGATTTAGACTAATTAGCAAGCCAATGATTAGCATAAATCTTGCATAAGTCGTTCAAGTCCTGCTGGAATGTCAGCTAAGCAGATTAAGTGTGTTCATTAGTAAATTTAATTGAGGTAAAGAGTTGATTTCTTTACTTTTTTCATTTATTTACAATGAAACAGCTCCAGAAGAACATATTTAGCAATTTGGGGATTTTTATTATTTTATTTATTTATTTATTTTAATTTTTTTGGTGGTGGTATCCCTTATTATGGTGGGCATATCCCTTATTTTCACATCCCAATGTTGACAGGTATGCCACCAACCTGCCAAATGCGGGTAGATTTCCACTGTGGCGGGTTAGACCGACACCGCCACTAGCCGCTCTGGCCTATTTAAAAATCATTTTAAATCGAATAAATGGTAGTCTTCTTAAAAGCAGGGTTCCACAAAAAGGATGGCCCAGTATTCATGCAAATATGATCTTAGAATCGAGAAGCAGCATGACTAAAAAAAAAAAAAAAAAAAAAACAACTGTGTTCGCACAAGCAAGAGAAGCAGCTGAATACCGAATTAGAGATAATTCCGTTACGTGAAGCAATAGTGCCTAGGGGAAACACAACTGGTGTGATCGGATCTCTTTGAAATAGACCGGACAAAAAGCGATGATCGTGCACCCACAGTCCTGCTGCTTTAAAAAAAAAAAAAAAAAAAAAGTGGTCACTGCATGCTTTAGTATTTAATCTGTTAACAGATTGTTAACAGGTCTAACATTAACCGTGTGCGCCTGATCATTATTTCATCATCACTCACGGTATGTTTTACCTGCTTTCTTTTGCTCACAGTTATTTTGTTATTATAGTTAAATTATAATTTTTTTACAATAACATTGCTTTAAATATGAGATTAACTACCCGTTTATGTGTACTGTGATCTGGGACCTTTAGCCATGACAGATTACTGTGCATACTTTAGATACATGGCAATAAATATTCTTAAATGTCAATTTTTTAAAGATAATTTTGTTGAATAAAAAGAGCATGTATACAGCTATATTTTGCTTGCTTGACACATTTAAAGGGCACCTTTGGTGAAAAATCTACTTTTTAAGCTGTTTGGACAGTCATATGTGTAGTTATAGTGTACAGACGGTCATTTTGGGGTGGTATAAACTCACCCAGTCCTTTTTTTTCAATTTAACAGCATAATAACGGTGGACCAATTGGAGCGGTTTTGAGACCGACCGCAACTTGACGTAGGAGTGCGGTTCCCCCGCCCACCGAATTGATTGACAGCTGCGTATTAACATGTCTCCATAGTAACGTGTATAATCATATCAACAAGACAGGACGTGCGCAAAACAACCGGAAATAAAAGGTCTGTTCAGTTCGCGAAGGTCATCAATCATCATCTGATGTCATCAAGAGTGAGTTTCACAAGTTTAACACGTTTAAAACAGTGCATGTTAATGTATAACAGCGATTCACTTCAGCTTTACTTCATCAGCACAGCCGTGTGTCAGCAAAAAAGACGCTTCAATCTGTTTGTGGACATTAAATCAGGTTTATTGTGTACATTAACATAACAGATATCCATACAGCAATGGAGATTAACCTGTATTTCACATTTGCTTGCCAAAGTAGTGCAAAGCTCAGTACGTGCGTGAACGAACTCTATAACTGCATTGTGCGTGACTCATCGTTGCAACTCCTCAACAAACACATTAAACAGTCATTGGTAAAGTTCTTACTGTTGTATTTCTCAAACGCAGTGAGATCTGCTTCCTTTACATCTGTTCCTGTTAAGTCTTACTGTCTGACGTAGCCGAGGGCGGAGATTGAGGCACGCTGACGGGAACGGTGGGCGGGGAGGACTATTCTTAAAGGGCCAGCGCCAAAAACAGGAAAAAAGTTGTAATGGAGGGACTTTAGGCAGCTATAATTAATAATCTGATGGGTATTTTGAGCTGAAACTTTACAGACAAATTCTGCTGACACAAAAGACTTATATTAAATATAAAAAAAGGGGTCATGTATGTGCCCTTTAAAAAAAGGGGTCATGTATGTGCCCTTTAAAATTTGTGGTGAAGAAATAATTACTTATTTTTTTGGTGTGGTCAGAGATAAATTTAGTAAATCCTTAATTTTGAGCCCTGAAAAGTTATGTGAAATAAAAACTAATTGCAATGCCACACAACCCATTTGCTCATTCATTTCACTGTTCTGTGTGTTGTGTATGCATGAGGAGGCGTGTGGACAGAACACAAAATCTAAATCAAGTCATTTTACCATGTCAAAGTTTTTTACAATGGTTCAAGTCATACTTAACTAATCGTTACCAGTTTGTGAATATTAATGGACAACCTTCACAAGTCAGGCCAGTAAGAATGGGGTGCCTCAAGGACCAGTTTTAGGCCCTTTGCTGTTTACAATTTACATGCTGCCCCTGGGAGACATTATTAGAAGACACGGGATCAGCTTTCACTGTTATGCTGATGATACTCAATTATATATTTCTACTAAACCTGACGAGACGTCTAAACTATCAAAACTAACTGAGTGTATTAAAGATGTTAAAAACTGGATGACCAACAACTTCCTTCTCTTAAACTCAGACAAAACTGAACTATTACTTATAAGACCTAAATCCTGTACACAGCAGATCTCACAACTCGACCTGCAACTAGAGGGATGCAGAGTTAGCATTAGCTCTACTGTTAAAGATCTGGGTGTCATATTAGACAGCAATTTAACTTTTGAAAACCATATCTCCCATATCACAAAAACTGCATTCTTTCATCTGAGAAATATTGCTAAGCTACGAAGTATGCTATCCATCTCAGATGCAGAAAAGCTAGTTCATGCTTTTATGACTTCCAGGCTGGATTACTGTAATGCTCTGCTCGCTGGTTGCCCAGCATCCTCTATTAACAAACTTCAGCTAGTACAAAATGCAGCCGCCAGAGTTCTTACCAGGTCTAGAAGATATGATCATATCACCCCAATGTTCTCCTCCTTACACTGGCTGCCTGTTCAGTTTCAGATTAAGTTTAAAGTATTACTTCTTACCTATAAAGCATTAAATAATCGAGCTCCTGTTTATCTAACCAACCTTCTGTCTCGCTACAATCCAACCCGCTCTTGAAGATCTCCACACTCAGGGCTTCTGGTAGTACCCAGAACAGCAAAGTCAAGTAAAGGGGGTCGAGCCTTTCAGTCAGATGTGCTCCACGCATGTCGTTTATATACACTATGAACAGCAGCTACCATGGCCGTGCACAGACATTTTGAGGGGCAGTGGCCCAAACCAAAAAAGGGGCACTAATTAAAAATTGTTAGTTATAATAGAAAATTTTTATTTTATTAGATCTGATTTTAATTAGACATTCAAATTCTAAGAACGTGGATATTTAGCACAAGATGTCAGCACTTTTAGAAGACCACTGCCTGCAATGTGGATTGTAATGACTCAACACTATCTACCTTGTAATGCAACGATCGTCAGAACTGTTGTCTCTACTTTTCAGAGAGCGAGCACACAGATTGTGTGAGTGATGCAGAGGACCAGGAGCGGGCGGTAAAGCATGGAGTGGGTTAAAGGAATCAGTGTCCAAGCCAGGGGTGGGGGCACGGACGCGTACAAGGGGGAGGGAGGGGGTACAGGCTGGGAGGGGCACCTCAGCCCCTGTGCACGGCGCTGGCAGCTACGTTAATTATTCTCTTTATTCTCTATCTCCACCTGGGGATACTCATCCCGAGGCCCCCAAAGACAATGCAGCGCCACGCATGTGATCCAAGACCCGCGATGAGACGATCCCAAGGTCCCATGATCCTGGACCAGGCCGTATTCTGAGCAGCTGCTGTGGTGCATGGAGGAGTGGACAGTATGGGACTGATTCCTGTGATGCTCCAAGGACAGACCCTGTGGATGTATGTATGTATATATGTATGTATGTATATATAGTTGTCAGAATAATTACGTTTTCACAACAGGAAAATATTGAGAATTACATCAACTAAGTGCGGCAAATTTAAAGAGACAAAAATGTCCAACCCAGGCTCATTCTGAGAACGTAGTCCCGCGTACGTTTCTGGAGGCTGTGAAACACGTCCCGGGAGGTGTATGTCTTCCTGCACTCTTTGTTTTGGTGAATCCGCGAGAGGCCGCTGCGTACGCTTTTTGAGATCTCGAATGTCTCTCGCGAGAAATGAACGGGGACTCATCGGCCAATCAGAATCAAGCCTTCAGCAGACCTGCGGTGTTCTAGATGTGGGTCAGAGATGAGCAGACTGAAGTGAATCAACAACCTTTTAATATCTGATCTCTGCGCTCTCATGTTCTGACTTAGTGAACGATGAGCAGAGATTAGAAAGTTCAGAAAGTCTGACAGCTGATAGACGTGATCTTCTCTCTGTGTGTGTGTGTGTGTGTGTGTGTGTGTGTGTGTGTGTGAGAGAGCTCCTGCAGCAGAAACACGATATGAATTATTATGATAAAAGGTCACCAGATTAAAGTAAATGTCAGCGCTCTGGAGGTCCGGCACACTTTAAGCTCACTGCTGAATCTGCAGTGCCGTCTGCAATTTGACTGATTCTGTGTGTGTGTGTCTCTGTCTGTACAGTATGTGTGTGTGTGTCTGTCAGTGTTTCTGTGTGTCCGAATGTGTGCGTTTCTGTATGTTTGTGTCTGTCTGTGCGTCTGATTGTGTGTATGTGTGTTTTTGTGTGTCTGTATGCGTTTGTGTGTGTCTGTGTACTTCTGTTTGTTTGTGTACTTCCGTGTGTGTGTATATGTCTTTGTCTGTACAGTATGTGTTTGTGTGTTTCTGTATATTTGTGTCAGTCTGAGTGTCTGAATGTGTGTGTATGTGTGTTTTTGTGTGTACATGCGTGTCTGTGTGTGTGTGTACTTCTGTGTGTGTGTGAGTTTGTGTGTACATGCGTTTCTGTGTGTGTCTGTGTACTTCTGTGTGTGTGTGTGTTTGTGTGTATGTCTTTGTCTGTACAGTATGTGTTTGTGTGTCTGTCTGTGTTTGTGTCTGAATGTGTGCGTGTTTCTCTGTGTGTGTGTGTCTGAATGTGTGTTTCTGTGTGTGTCTGTCTGTGTACAGTATGTGTTTGTGTGTCTGTCTGGTTCTGTGTCTGAATGTGTGTGTGTGTGTGTGTGTGTGTGTTTGTCTGTCTGTGTACTTCTTTGTGTGTCTGAATGTGTGTTTGTGTGTGTGTTTGTTTTTGTCCGTACAGTATGAGTGTGTGTGTCTGAATGTGTCTGTCAGTGTGTACCTGTCCGTCTCTATGTCTTTCTGATTGTGTATGCCTGTCTCTGTGTATGTGTATGTCTTTCTGTCTGTGTGTATGTCTGAATGCGTGTATCTGTGTTTCTGTTTGTGTCTGTCTATCCATATGTGTTTGTGTGTGTGTGTCTGTCTGTCTGAATGTGTGTGTGTGTGAGTCTGTCTGTATGTGTGCTTTTGTGTGATTGTGCTTGTGCCTGTCTATCTGTATGTGTCTGTGTGTTTCTGTGTCTGTCTCATTCTGTGTGTGTGCGCGCGTGTGTGTGTCTGTCTGAATGTGTGTTTGTGTGCTTTTGTGTGTCCGAGTGTCTGTCTGATTCTGTGTGTGTATCTATATATATATATATATATATATATA
>CAIGQQ010028466.1:5768-25530 GCA_903798035.1 Danio albolineatus | reverse complement strand
GCAGCCAGATTAACAGTGTGAGCAAAGCATCTTATATGCGGTTAAAACAACCGGCCGCTTCGACAGCATTGGCAATGTTTCGTTGTCTGTTGTCACGGGAACTTTTGATATGCTGATCTTCCAATCTATCACAGCCTCTTTACGTATTCTGTGTGTACTTTACGTATCATCTGTATGTTGGTTGTGTTGCCTGTCACTTAAAGCACTTACGGCATATTGTGTGGGTCTTGTCGAGCAATTGCCATCCTTTATCTCCACTGGGTAGCTGAAATGTTGCTATACTGCTGACTTATATGAAGAGGGAGGGTCTGCAATCTCTGGGTTAGTTGCCATGTTTCCTCACGTTCTTCTTCAACTTGCTCAACTTTTGCAGGAAGGCGTTACATGATTGAAAAGTTAGTCACGGGTGTGTCGCGATTCTTCCTTATCACATCGCGACACAGGATCGTGGATCTTAGTGTCGCGATTTCGGTTTCATATCGCGTATCGTTACAGCCCTATTGTTCATCCATTTCCCTTTGGCTTAATCTGGGGTTACCACAGTGGAACTAACCACCAACTATTCCAGCATATGTTATACGCAGCGGATGCTCTTCCAGCCACAACCCATCACAGGGGAAACACCCTTACACTTATGCATTCACACTCATACACTACAGCCAGTTTAGTTCATCAGTTCCCCTATAGCACATGTGTTTGGACTGTGGGGGAAACCGGAGCACCTGTAGGAAACCTACACCAACACAGGGAGAACATGCAAACTCCACACAGAAACACCAACTGACCCAGCCGAGGCTCAAACCAGCGACCTTCTTGCTGTGCTAACCACTGAGCCACCATGACACCACAATAGCAATATAAAGTATTTATTATTGTTTAGTCTAAAGTACAACTGTACATGGATGTGATGAAAACGAGTCCACTGTCATGCAAGGTGATGTTTAATTACAGTGCCAAATTAATTACAAGTACCAAAGCAACAACAAACAGGAAAATAAAATCAGCAAAAATATACTCCAATTATATCAACAAAAAAAACTAAATTACTATACACATATCCACAATATTTTGATATTGATATTTACATTTTTGATTTAAAGTTGAACCAAAGTAATTCAATTAAGTTCAATACATCATATACAGTATAAATACAATATTTCACCTTGAGTCAAAATTTGAGTGTAATTTAAGAATTTTGCTGAAACAAATTGCAAGATTTTATTTCGACCAAAGGTTTAAAAAGATCGGTAACACTATAATAACTACACACTATCAATCATCTATTGAGCATTACCATATAGTAAATTCATCATCTGTTAATCATTAACTCTACATTAATAGACGTTAGTAAGCAGTTTATACCTGCAGATAGAAATGCTGTATTCCTGACCTTGTATTTTCATACTTTAATTATTATTTTTCTATTACTAAATTAAGTTTTGCGTCATTTACAAACCAGTTATTTGAGATAGGGCCGTGCAATTAATCGCAATCGCAAAAAAAACGTGATTGAAGCAGATGAAATTTCTAAATCGCGTAAGGCTGCAATTTAATCTATTAATTTATTTCGATTTGTTGACGTTCTTGTGCGCATGATTTTAATGTTAACCAATCAGAGCTCACTCCGCGCACTGAAGTTGAGCGGGAGAAGCGAATAGGTGGTTTTGATTGACGTTAGTTTTTATTTATTGTTCTGACTGGAATTGAGGTTAGTTCATCTTTATTTCTTCATGTCGTCTGTTTTTAACACAGTTTATTACAGTTTTGTTGATCCAGCAGTGAGTGCTGCTGTGTACAGTATGTGTTTAACTAGAGCTGAGGTTACTTCATCTTCAGTTAGTTTATGTTGTCTGTTTTAAAGACACTGAATACATGTAGAATGTGTGTGTGTAGCGCGCTTGAAAAAGCAAAAACAGTTGCCAAAATCACAAATAAAAATCACAATCGCAATATTCGTTAAAAAACATAATATAATTATTTTGTCCATATTGCACAGCCCTAGTGGTCACTAAGCACTAGGAGGTTAAGCATTAGCATATAGTGAATTCATCATCTTTTAATCATTAACTCTACATTAATAGACACTAGTAAGCAGTTTATACCTGCAGATACAAATGCTGTATTCCTGACTTAAAAGTAAATTTACAATGTGCTTAATGATTGTATTTTCATACTTTAATTATTTTTCCATAATTAAATAAAGTATTGCATCTTTTACAAACCAGTTATTTAAGAGAAGTTGCTGGTTTTTGAAAATCATTCAGAATGCATCAGTAAATGATGAATAACTACTCAAATTAACATTTATATATCTGATTATTCAGGCATATAATAATAGTTGCTCTGTATGTCAATACAGCAAAATCCTCTGAGTAAAATTTACTCGGTTCAGAGTGTATTTGGTCCCTCTCTAAATTGAGTAAAAGTCACTTGGCAGCAGAGCACAGATGATAAACACCTGCTGTTAATAAACATAAACAGAAGAGAAACACAAAACTCCAACTGACTTCAAACAGCAGCAGATTCACTTATTACTCAAACACAAAAAAGTGTTGTTGTTTTTTTTGTTGTTGTTGTAACAATTGACTTAATCAGTTAATTCTCATTAATATCACTATATGGAATTTTGTAAAGTGTGGCGGAAATAAGGCCAAACAGGCTGGCAATAAGTAAAGCTGCTGTTTGTGGAGTTGCTCAATGATCCTCTGCTGAGATTTTGAGAGATTAAACGTGTTTTATTTCAGTTGATTTCATCTAAGGCTGTTACTGAAGGTAAATGTAGTTTTGTGTTTCTCAGCTGATTTTGCTTATTAACATCAGGTGTTCGTCATCTGTGCTCAATCATCGTTAATTAATCATTTCATTGTCTCATTAACTTCAACTCTGCTGCTGAGTAGGCCTGTCACAATAATCAATATATCGACTTATCGCACGACACATGAACATGAGCACAATCATTGTTGGTGATGCAATATATATCACCGATAAATAAAAAACTATTCTAGCAATGTTATATCTCTATTGGAGGTGTCGGTATGGTTAAAAAAACCATTATAGTATTTACTGTAAATTCCTATAGTATATTTTGGTCACACTTTATTTTGATGGCCCGTTTGTTGAATTCAACTAATTCTCATTATATTATAAGTAGACTATTAGATTGGGGTAAGTTAGTGTAAGTTGACATGTACTTGCAAAGTTTCTAATAGTCAGTTCAATGTCTGTTGAATGTCAGTATTAACAGATATTAAGTAGACAGTCTACTAATACTCAAATGGACCATCAAAATAAAGAGTTACCTATATTTTCATGTGGGTGTCTGTAAACTAAAGATAGATCTGGTAGCAGATATCGCAGCCTCTATTACTTTTTACCTTGCACTTTTTTGTTAACATTTATTATTATTTATTTTAGATATGCATTTTCACATTCTGATACCAATGCCTAATTATTAAATTGCTAAAATGAATATAACTTAATTAAATATTCTTAAGAATGAAATATGTGTTATGTGGAGGATTGTATACTTGTATTATGATGAAATTATATTGTCATTCTGGCATTATGAGTGGAATAAAATGACAATAATATAGTTTATCGCAATATATTTTGGTGCAATATATCGTACAGCACAAAATAGATATCGTGACAGGCCTACTGCTGAGTAACTTTTACTCAATTTAGAGAGGGACCAAATATACTCTGAACTGAGTAAATTTTACTCAGAGGATTTTGCTGTGCTTAATGCAGTTTTGTGACCTAATCTAAAATAAAGACTATTTATGCTTTGTAAATCCCTTATAAATGACAACTGGAGGCTCAGTTATAGTCTAAACAGGAAAAAAGAAATGACTTCATTGATTTCTTTTCATTTGAAGACACACAGTTTTTGAAGATACTCAATGAAAAATATGAAAAATAAATCTTTGCAATCTTATGCAAAATAAAAACACTGCGCAGTTTAAACATCACTAAATTTATTGTTGTTATTATATCGCTGTTGTTTTATCCAACTTTATGCTGTATTTTAAAACCTGTTAGCCAGCACTCACTTTTGGGGATTTACACCTACCTAACTTTAAATAGTAATAGTTTCTGTCTCCACTAACCTACAAACACAAACTAGGTATCATTGGAAAGACACTTTGAGCTTTACTGTGCTAAAAGGGGAAATGTAATGCTCAAAAATATAAAAAGTTATACACTATGAAACATGAGGAAAAAAAAAATCGTATTGTGTTCAATATTTGTTTTTCCATATATAAACACAGGAAAACATTAATGTAATGTCCTAGAAAAAATATGACATGAAAGCCAAGTGTTTCATGAGTTTATATTTCAAATTTGACTAAAATATCATGCAAAACGAGATTTCTGTAAAATGTTTTCCGAAACTATATCGGTGTCCTCCTTTCCCTCACCGTCAGAAGCATTTTCTGAAAACTTACCATCCCAAACTAAAACATTAACAGATGCTGAATGATTTGGTCTACATTCACAGTTCATGCATCTTTGGAAAGAAGACACTCTGGGCTTTATTATCCATCATCTAGAGTGTATAATGCTCAGAATGAAAAAAAGTTAATCGATGCTTAAGTAATGTAAATAAAAATGCACTGCACTAAACATTTAACATTTCATAAACAAATATATGAAATTAGTCCTAAGGCAACACAGAAAAGTAATAGGTCAAAAGCCACACATCTTAGTGCAAGTTTTGAATTTTATGCCAATATTATGGAAAATGAAATTTCTGGAATTATTTTTCTGAGACTATGTCTTGTGATTTTCTCCTGCTCCTTGTTTGGGGAGAAGCAGTCTAATCAACACACACATTTCTAACAACTCCTGTTATTCAGCAATGTTTCAACTTTACAGTAATTTTGTTATTTAGATAAGATTGCAAAGATTTTTGTTCATTTGATACCGAGCCTTTGTCATTTATACGGGATTAATAAAGCATGAATAGTTCTCATAAATAGTAAAAACTTCTCTCAAATAACTGCTTTGTAAATGATGCAACATGTAATTTAGGAATGGAAAAATAATTAAAGTTTGGAAGTACAATCATTAAGCACATTATTAGATTAGATTGGATTCAACTTTATTGTCAGTACACAAATACAAGGCATTAAAATGCAGTTTAGGTCTAACCAGGAGTGCAATAGCAGCAAGCGCAGATACAGGTATAAATTATAAAGTGCAGTTATAGAAAAACTATGGTGAGATGGATGTACTATGAACATTATATACAGGTTGCATTAGTTATGAACAGAGATTTACAGTAAATGATTATACGTACAGGTAGCCATTAATAATCAGAAGTGTGCAGATAGATAAACATAATTACAAATGTATATGTACAGTGGGTATGTAGTTCAAATAAATACATTTTCAGCGCTTTTAAGTCAAGAATAGAGCATAGAGCAATAGGGACTACAGATGTAAATTAGCTTTATAGCTAACTCTGGCACAATATGTCATGTTGTACATTGTCCCTGTATAAATAAACAAATAAATAAATAATTTGTATCTGCAGGTATAAACTGCTTACTCGTGTCTATTAATGTAGAGTTAATGTTTAAGAGATGATGAATTCACTATACAGTATGCTAAAGCTTAATAAATGATTTATAGTGTGTAGTTATTAGTGTTACCAAAAGATCAAAGTAAACTAAAGTAAAAACATATATTGAGTGTCTCTATATTATATTGTGTGTGAACCACAATAATTATGTTTGATTTAGATTAAACTTTTTTTTATCGTTTGAACCTAAGTTAAATGATCCATTGAGAAAAAACTAAATTAGCTGTATTTGCATTTATTACACTATATATGTTGCTATAAAGTGACATTTCTTACAGCACAGATAAACACTGATCCAGGAACACACCAAAACATTCAATCCAGATCAGTAAAACTGTGAGAAAGGAAGAAAACTGCAGCATTATTACCCCCGTTTCACCCACAAATCCCTGGAGACGCGTATGTGTTTTCACAACATTAACCTGATATACGTGCTAAAAACTGTGGCCTGGAACAGCCTTTAAACCTGCTAAGACCAACAAATCAGCTTAGACTGGGTCAAGATGTTTTTTACAGCAGGGTTTTCCTCAGAAACAAGCTTTAAAAGGAGACGCGTCCTATTAGAAAGGTCAAAAAGTCGCGTCATTGGATTTGGCTTTCTTCACTTATAAATAAAGAAATCTGTAAAAAATAAATAAATATAAATAATCTAAAATGCAGGTATATTTTATCATGTCTGTTTTAATTTATTTGAGTAATCATGAAATAGAGTTTTAAATTAGTAATAGCAGAAACTATTTACTTTCATTTTACTGGATTTTATTAGGTTATTATTGTGCACTTAAAACAAAACAGATGTAAAATAGACATTATCATATAAAAGACATATCATTTGAATTAATACTACATCAAATGAGGCATGGGACGATAACCGTTTTCAGGGTATACCACGGTTTGGAAAAGTCAAGGTTTTCATACCACCAAAATGTTCTGCTATACCGTTCCTAAGATATGAATTGAATTTGAATTTATTGAATGGGATAGCCCCTTGAGATGAATCAGTCCATAAATCAAACATTTCATAACAAACCTACAACTAACAAAACAAACAAACAAGTAGCACACTTCACCTGAAACCTGCCCCACAGTCTAAAGCCTAAATAAACAATCAAAATAAAATAAAAGTACGAACAATTTCATATAAAAATAAATAATAAACATTTAAATTGGAGCCAACATTAATAGCATTCACAAGTTGTTTCCCAAAAAGAAAATAACTTGGCCCTGAAAAGACGAAATGATGTAATGGATCTGAAAAAGGAAGGGAGATTGTTCCAGTCGGAAGGAGCGTAGTATCGAAAGGACCTACAGCCGATTTCTTGAACAGTAGCTTGCCTCTTGTGAATATATGCAGCTGTTGTAGTAAAAAAGGCAGGGTTTAACTGCACAATGGCGCCTAAAACGGACAATAGTGCAAACAACGCTCCCATTTCTGTGTCCATGTTGTTGTTTACAGTGAAGGCTGGTCTGCCGTCTGCCGGTGGCGTTATAGTCATGTGATAGGGGCTTGACGAATAAGGGAAGGATACGCAATGACCCAAAAGCCCCAATCGAGTAGTGAATCTCAGCATCACGCCTCCGTGTTCAGACGTCTCCGTTTCCCCCATCCACACTGAGACGGAGCAGCAGCGCTTTAGAATGAACACGGCCTCTCCAGCGTTTCCAAAATACTCCATTTTTAGGGCTCCAAAACTCTGGCGTAGTGTGGACGGATGGAGCAACCGTAGCAAAACTTATGCGTTTTAAAACGAAAAAACATTAGTGTAAACGGGGCCTGAGTCAATTCTGATTCACATGAAACTCGCTTGAATTCAAGTTGAACACCGGTGATGCCTGTTACTTCAGCTGTTTTTCTTGTATGATAAGTGCTTTCATAACTGTAGATCGACTGGCTTATTTGGAAACGGATTAAAATCCTTGCAATGTTGCTTGCCGTAGTTTGCTTTTAAAGCGGAATGATTTAGAATGAACCAAAACTGATCTCAAAACTGAACAGGACAAAAATTGTTATTTGTTCTAAACCTATAGTGCAAGCATATATTGAATAATTTGCCCCCCCTCTGTAAACTGTGGCCCCATCTTAGCCCTGCCTTTAAAAATTCCTAAATCCTGTTTTAAATGTTTCTCAAAATAAAATATATTGTGTTCAAAGATAAAAAAGGTTTAGTTTTTTAGCCAGACATTTAAAAAGAACATATTTCAGAGCAGTAATCACAATACTGTGAAGCCGTGATATTTTTATCCAAGGTTATCATACCATCAGGATCTTATACCGGCCCATGCCTACATCAAATAAGGGTTTTCCTCAAAAATAAGCTTAAAAAAAGACGTTTATGCTTTAAGGACAAAATGTAACACACAGTCAAATATTCCCCCGAACAGATTAGCCACTTTCAACGCTCATAATCATGAAGTCCTCGTTCTGCAGGTATTAGGAGGTTTGCTGAAGGTGCAGAGAGGGGTTTTATATTAGTGTCTTTAATAATCTCCCACAGTTTGTGTTCATTAAACAGTAAGAATGATTCAGAAATCCATATCAAACAGTCCCCAAAAGTCTCCTCTTCAGTTTGGGGCTCAGGTGCGCTCTGCACTCACACTACAAGCGTACCGCACCAAAGCCCAAGTGAACCGCGCTCAGGCACACCTCTTCCAACTGGGCCAGGGCTGACCAACTAAACCACTCCAATTCAGAGCACTCACACTTCTCAAACGATCTAGGAAAAGGGCCTGGGCACGGTTCGGATAGCATAGTGTGAGTGCGCCCTAAGTGAACGTACACCACCCTGCATCATTACACGAGTCTGCAAGGTCTGCATATCTCTCCTTCTTCCTCTCAAACGGAGTCTCAGACCAGTCTTCCCATGGAGCTGTTAGTTCATCCATGATGACAGTTTTTGCGACGGTGGCCCAGAGCAAAATATCTGGCCAGAGGGAGGTTACAGCCATTAGTTTTGGGAACGTCAGCTGATGATCAAGATCTGCTCTCAACACCCAGTTGCTTCCAGGTGACAGCAGCGACTAAAGGCCCGTACACATATGTTTTTTGCTGGCGTTTCGGTCAACGTTTAACGCTTCATGACTAAATAAAGGGCGCCAATGTGATCATGCACATCAATGCGCAAAATGGCAGGCGTAAAAGCGTCATTTTTAAAGAAACGCCTCATGCTCGTTTATTTTGTTTTGACGCGCCGCGCCTTCTCCACCAATCAGATCGGCACTGTTGTTCACGTGTACGGAGCTGCTGAAGTTACAGTAAACACCCCTTGGAGGCGCTCATGGGCAAAACTTTCAATGCGAGCCAGGCCCGGATTAAGAACTTAGAGGCCCCTGGGCACAGTGTCTTGTAGAGCCCCCTACCTGGCGGCACCCCTATAGTGGATTTAAAAAATAAGATTAATATAAATTTCAATTGAATTAATCTATAATGTATTGCCTGCATTTCTAAAATAAATGATATACCGTACATATATTTCTAGTCTACAAAGATTTAACTCATTTTTAAAGCATTTAAAGCACACTTTGAAAAAAAAAAAAAAACTACTGAAAATTAATGGATTTTATTATACTTGTTCAAGTTCACTGAAGCAGAACTAAATATATATATTTAAGGGTATTTTTAATGCATAACGGCTAAAAACTTATAATGCATATGATTTGGATATAACACCCCTCCAATCCAGGTCTATGAATCTGAGTCCTCCATTATACACACACGTATTAATGATTCCTACTTGTCTTCCTTGTGATGAAGAGTAGGAAAAATCTGATATGTAGTGGAGAAAAAAAAAAAGAAGAACGTGTTCATCAGACGCTGGGTTCGAACCAGGTTCATGATCGATCGCATCAAAACATATTGCCATGCGTTTTACGAGCTACACCACTCACGCTGTTCTCACCCTCGCTCTTTAGTTATGTTGTCTCCGTCAAACGGTGATGAGCGGGAATCATTCAACTAGCTTATTCCAACGACGTGCGCTATTTGCACTTAGCCAAAATAAACACTCCAAAATCTGCATTTTCTCCCCACTTGCAGGGGCCCCAGGTGCGCACGGGCCCCTGGGCCAGTGCCCATAATGCCCATTGGTTAATCCGGCCCTGATGCGAGCACACTGAATAAGATGCCCAGAGGCGATATGAACGCGGAGCTGCTTTCTGCACTGCTGAACAATAATCATCTCTTCATCACTAGAGCTGCTACTTGGATCATCCATGCTTTGCCGATCGCCAACAACAAGCGTGTCAACTTCCTCTTTTCTTCTTCTGTGTAACAAGTGGGTGTCAGAAGCTTGGCGCTACCCTGTGCGCCATCTAACGGCAAGGAGTGACTCTGCATACTCTTCTGCTCGACGCCAGAGAAAATTCTTGGGCTTGAATGCGAAAATGCGTCTCGAAAAACGCCGACTATAAACGCAAACGAAAAGCGTCCCGGTGTGTACGAGCCTTAAGGTCGCTTTCACACTTGGTTCAATTGCCTGGACCAGACTCAAGATCGATTGTCTCCCCTTGCCACCTCCTCGGTTGGTTTGTGCTCACACTGTCTTTTTTCCTACGATTGCGTCATCGAGCTGCTGTTTTGTTTACGGCTGTTGCTAGGTGACAGTCACAAAAGCGGCAAAACGGAAAGATGTAACCACATCAAATTCGTTCTCCTTTTACTCAATCTTTGGTTTACCAAAATACCTGTAACTCAGCTAGTTACCAAAACCAAACTACAGAGAGCCACTTACGTCTATCTGCAGCAAAATTATTAAAAATGCTCAGAGCATCACGCGGCAGAAGCCATTTTAGGAGGAGACAATCAGACATCATCACTGTGTTCACACTGGGTCAGTCGCGCTTGTCAACAAGGTAGGTGAAATTCATTCATTCATTCATTCATTCATTTTCTTTTCGGCTTTTAGTCCCTTTATTGATCCAGGGTCGCCACAGCGGAACCACCAACTTATCCAGCATTTGTTTTACACAACGGATGTCCTTCCAGCTGCAACCCATCTCTGGGAAACATACACACATTCTCATTCAATCATACACTACGGACACTTTAGCCTACCCAATTCACCTGTACCGCATGTGTTTGGACTTGTGGGGGAAACCGGAGCACCCGGAGGAAACCCACGCAACCACGGGGAGAACATGCAAACTCCACACAGAAATGCCAACTGACCCAGCTGAGGCTCGAACCAGCGACCTTCTTGCTATGAGGCGAACGTGCTACTCACTACACCACCGTGGCGCCCCAGTAGGTGAAATGCCTTGGAAATGTCTTGTCTATCACGATCGCGACGTGTCGCCCGAATTATACGTCATCAACAGCAGTTCACATCCGTTATATGGTACTATATGGTACTAGCTAAACGTACCGTACTATGACGTCAAACAAACCCGGTACCAAAAGTGCTAGTGTGAAAGCACCATAAGACCCAATCCCAATTCTATTTTTGTACCCCTTCCCCTTGGCCCTTACAATCAAGGGTTAAGAGGAAGGGCTTCAAAACTTCCCCCTAAGAATTGGGCCAGCACTTCAACACCTGCACACGTCATCATATGTCATCGCCATCTCTTGCTTCATATGAGATCAGACGATCACGACTGCTGGAGTTACTCCAGTTGTGTTATTGTTTGGTGTTTATCTTCAGGAAATCACTGAAGGCGTATATTATGTTATCATAACCATCTAATGTGGCGATAAGATCGTAACTGTACTGTGTGTTTACACAGTGGCCATATTTATCTGTGTAAACACACGAAAACAACATTAACATTATAGCAGACACTGTAAAAGCTCATTCCCAGACACTAGACATTACTGACAGGGTATTCCAGTGTCATCCAGGGTCAGAATGTTGTGGGACTGCTGTACACGAGTTATGATGAGGGATTATAGATCGCCAAATAAGCAGGGGGGTTTTTCTCGTTTTTTAAAGCATGATGGTAAAACACGAGCGCGGTTATGAATATATTAAAACGCGTGTTTGTTTGTCGTAAAAATTCGTAATAATGACAAAAAACACTGATTTGTGGATCTCCTTACTTCCGGGTTCAGCTATCCTGCCGCTGTGGCAGGTGCATTCTGGGAAATTTTCTTACCCCTCCGTTTTAAGTGTGGTCCTGAAAAATCTTCGTTTGAAGGGGTGTATACCCCTCGCCCTTAGCCCTACGCCTTCAAGCTAAAGAGAATTGGGACAGCACTACCCCTTGACGTGAACGCGCAAAATGAGGGTAAGGGGTAAGGGGAAGAGCTAAGGGGATTGGGCCTAAGTCTTTGTGGTGCTGCTAAGCGCCTAACCCCCTTTCCTCACAAACTGGAAAAGACCGTGAGATGGTACTGGTGTGGCCCTGTTGGCTTCCAGTCTGTGAAGCTTAATGACTTCTGCTAGTTTCCACAGCACCTGGTTGTGACGCCATCTGTATCATACATTCATTTATATTTCGGCTTAGTCCCTTTATTAATCCGAGGTCGCCACAGCAGAATGAACCGCCAACTTATCCAGTATATGTTTTACACAGCGGATGCCCTTCCAGCTGCAACCCATCTCTGGGAAACATCCATACACACTCATTCACACACATACAATACGGACAATTTAGCCATCCCAATTCACCTATACCACGTCTTTGGACTTGTGGGGGAAAACGGAGCACCTGAAGGAAACCCACGCAACCACGGGGAGAACATGCAGACTCCCCCATCTGTTTCAATTACAATTTACAACAGGGTCAAAGTTTATATTATAGGGTCCTTTCTGAAACAGGGGATGTGTATGTGAATAACACAAGCTGATATTCCTGAAAGCTGCTTTAAAACAGCAGCAAACAGTGACTGAAACCAGCCCGTGTTTTTGGGGAGAGGAAAAAAAAAGGAAAGAAAGTGATGCTCTCTGACATCTGCATCCCGCGTTGCTATGGCAACATGTTGCTATGAGATCCATCTATTTGTGCCAGCATAGAGGAGGCGAGTGTGTTTATGCTCACACACACACACACATACACACACACACACACACACACACACACACACACACTGAAGGCCGAAAATACATCCACCAGTGTTTGACAGTGACTACATGGACATAGAGTAATCTCATCACTGGCTTTAATCTGAATAAGGCGATGATATGATGACGGTGTTTACATCAGTTCTGCTCATGATCCAGTTTACATGTCATAGCACACAGTTGCATTAACATCATTGGATGCTAGATAAATCTGCGTTCATGTTAGTGGGTATCTGCAGGTTTCTATGAGCTTTTTAATAACTCATTCATTCATTTTCTTTTCGGCTTAGTCCCTTTATTAACCCAGGGTCGCCACAGCGTAATGAACCGCCAACTTGTCCAGCATTTGTTTTACGCAGCGGATGCCCTTCCAGCTGCAACCCATCTCTGGGAAACATCCAAACACACTCATTTACACTCATACACTACGGACAATTTAGCTCACCCAATTCACCTGTACCACATGTCTTTGGATTTGTGGGGGAAACCGGAGCACCCGGAGGAAACCCACACAACAACGGGGAGAACATGCAAACTACACTCAGAAATGCCAACTGACCGAGCCGAGGCTCGAACCAGCGACCTTCTTGCTGTGAGGCGAATGTGCTACTCACTACACCACCGTGGCGGCTCTTTTTAATAACCATGAGGGGTTTATAACTTTGAGGCTCACTCTACAGTACTGATCATCAACTGGCGGCCCGCTGAGCCGTTCAATCCGGCCCGCGACTGGATTCCTAAATAGTGAGGATCAAAATGAAAACAGTGGTCCACACTATTAAAGCAACTAAAAACAACAACTGAGTCTCTCGTCAGAATAACCCCATTTATGACTATATTCAGGTGTCGTTTCTCTGCGTTGTGTTATTTTTGAAAAAGAAATCTGCACACAAATCTGGTCGTGCTGAGGTGACTTTTATTTTGTCCTGTACAACACACACAATCAGGCAATCACTCTCTCAGTATCAGTTGAGTCTCTCTTTTGCCTCTCCTCTCAACAGACAACAGGAAAGAGGTCTCCATATAATCACACTTTACATCACAGTACAGTTTTTGTGTGTCCTAAATAGTAAATGAAATACCTGTACAACACACACACAATCAGGCAATCACTCTCTCAGTATCAGTTGAGTCTCTCTTTTGCCTGTTAACCACAAAATATCTCTCAATATACAGATATATTTAACTACAAAACACAATGCTGTGATGTATATCCTATTAATAAGTTACAATACCTTTTTAGTGTGCTTACAATATATATATATATATATATATATATATATTCAAACTTATATAGATAATTATACATATTTAATCATTTACATACATCTACACACATCTATATATTATCTATTAATGCTTATCTATTTATTTATCAAAGTGTATCTGTCTAACTATAATATATTTCATCAAAACTTTAGCCGCGAAGGCATTTTTACATCTCTCGCTCATGACGCACGTGTGCCTGCCGCCATTTCGCGCAATATGCCATTCACCCATTATCAGCACTCGAATAAACCTTAACTTAACTTAAACCTTAAAACTTAACTGATTAATATCTTAATAACAAGTGGTCAAATATAATATAACATTAAATATTTCTCAAAACGAGTTATATCTAGACCTAAAACGGACATCTAAACAGTATTTTAATGCAAGATGATCAGAGCTCATAAAAACCGTACCTCTCCTCTCAACAGACAGCAGGAAAGAGGACAAGCTCTGAATGCGCCAAACTTTATATCGACCGCTACGCAACGTCAGCCGATGTGCACATCATGAATCCCAACCCCGCGAAAGCACACAACAACCCTTCAAAATAAAAGACCCAGACAAATAATAATTCGGAAATAATATAAAATAAAGAAATAATGATTTATAATCTGGTGTAACAACATACCCTGCTCCATAGGCTACACTCCAACATGAGGACAGACTCAGACAGACTATGCTGCGTTAAGCATTTATTGTTTCAAACAGGTTTTAGCGCAAGTGAAGACCGTAGGGTGGGGTGTAGGTGGAGTGCACGTGGCGTGTGTGGTGAAGAGCGAGGAGGGATGCGGAGGAGAGGGGTGCATGGCGTATTTGAGGAGCGGGAGGAAGACATGCGATTTCCTGGAGATCGTCATTTGTTTGCTGGCATCCGGGAGTATCGGTGCATTTGCAGGACACACAGAACTTCCCGGAGACTTGGGACGTCTGCCTCACGACTGAAACAAGGCGGAAAAACAATCTGGCGCAAACTTAAAACAGCATGGTAAATAAATCACCTGCTGCCAGAACAAATCAGGTCACAAATAATGTTCACACATCAAATGAAACCTTAAGTGGGCTTGAATTCAAACAGTGCTGAAACGGGCGACTCACAGCGCTTCATCAATGACTAAAGTTACATCTCCCCTTGCTGACTTAACCTAATTGAGTTGAAGCAAACTATCCATCACTCCTAGTGGCTGACTCTGGTATAGGTGATGGAGCCTGAATCAAACGCCTTCAGTTTTTTAATGAAATGGAAAAAGCAGAAACATTAAACATAATGTTAAGCCAAAATGAGATTTTTATTTGATTTTCCGGACACCCAAGGAGAGTGTCTGGTAAAACTCTGGCCCTCTGACAAATATAGTTGATGACCCCTGTTCTATACTCTTATGAGTAGGGCCAGACAGAATCTGCAGGCATTTTTTGCTATTTCTGCAGAGTATTTTGTTAAAAATCTGCAGATTCATGCGGAATGATTTTGGGAGTATCATAACAAAAAAATTCATTCATTCATTTTCTTTTCAGCTTAGTCCCTTTATTAATCCGGGGTCGCCACAGCGGAATGAACCGCCAACTTATCCGGCATTTTGTTTTACGCAGCGGATGCCCTTCCAGCCACAACCCATCTCTGGGAAACACATCCATACATTCTCATTCGCACACATACACTATGGACAATTTAGCTTACCCAATTCACCTGTACCGCATGTCTTTGGACTGTGGGGGAAACCGGAGCACCCAGAGGAAACCCACGCAACCACGGGGAGAACATGCAAACTCCACACAGAAATGCCAACTGGCCCAACCGGGACCTGCCCCCACCGGGGATCGAACCAGCGACCTTCTTGCTGTGAGGCGAACGTGCTACTCACGCGCCACCGTGGCGCCCAACAAAAAAATTAATATATGAAATAAAAAAGTAATACATTTCCAACTTTTATTTAATGTTTACAATGCAAATCCATTTACATCCACTTTATTTGGTAAACAAAGCAAGTCTCTCATAAAAAATATCTACTAACAGACAGAAAATATGACTTTACAAACTGTATTGTAAATAAAGCATATGAATATTTTCATATTAGTCAATATTATGACTGAAATTAATTAAAAAAAAAAGAATAAATATAAAATTTACACACATTTACACAAGTAAATAAACAGAATCAACGATAGGCTAGAAATTCTGCGCGCACAGATTCCGTGTGGGCCTACTTATTAGGTATCCAAATTTTGAAACCATCAAACCTCCTCCCTATTTTACACTGGTATACGGTATTACCGTGAATAATAAATAATGACGTAAGGCTCAGACAGCGTCACCAAACTGTTGGCTTGTGCCCAAACCATTCAGAAAACACCAATACTGAAACCAGAACAAAAAAACACGCACAAAAATACTAACAACTTTTATCATTTAAATATTTAATATATTTCCTTCGCTAAGTAATTCATCACTGCATCAGTGCAGGTTTTCCAGCAGGCACTGTCCCTTTTATACCTTTTGGTGCACAATTAGCAAACTGCCTCGTCGGTATTCACCACCTCTCCCTTCTCGTTCGGTCGACACCTGAAATACCGTTCAGAAGTTGTGTCCTATTTCAAGACCAGGTCACTCGGTGCGCAACTCGCCACTCTCTTTCTCCTCTACGCTGTCCCGTGATGACAACCACGCATATGCATTTTAGGCATTAAATAAATTATATGCAATATTCAATCTGTCTCCTATAGGAGTGCATCGTTTTTATGATGGTAAAACGGTAATGAAACTGATAACGTTGCTATTTTTAGACACCGCGGTATACCATATTACCGTATAACCGCCCAAACCTACTCACAATGTATTCTCTCACTCAAGTGGTTCCAAATGCTGACGTGTCTCTTTATTGTGATGAACACACACACACACACACACACACATAAAAGAAAGAAGAATGTTAGAAACCAGTAACCATCGACTTCCATAGTACAAAACAAATACTGTAAAAGTCAATGGTTACCAGATTTCAGCATTGTCCACTATATCTTCAACAGAAGAAAGAAACTCAAACAGGTTTGGCACATGTATAAAACTATGACAGAAATTTGTTACGGGTGAACTGTTCCTTTAACATTTGTAGACAGTAAGTCAATTCAAGATTACTTGTATAGTGCTTTTCACAATAATTATTGTTTCAAAGCAGCTTTACAAAAATATTACTGCAATACAATCAAATTGGGATAAGTTAAGGTTATTAGTTACCATGACTTTATTAGTTACTAATAACTTTAACTAGTAACTAATAGCTTTTAACAGTAACGTTATTATATATAAACATAGCTAACCTGCAGTTATACACTACCTGACAGAAGTCTTGTGGTGGATTCTCCAGTTGTAAGAGCAACAAATAATAACCTGACTTCTAGTTGATCATGTGTAAGAGTGTCAGAGGGTGGGTGTTTCCCATGAATCATCTGTTGATCTGCATCCCAATCATCACCAATACTGCTGAAAACCTACTGGAACCCATATGCACGAAAATCCTCACAGAAATCAGTCAAGTTTGGTGAAGGAGACATCATGGTTTGGGGTTACATTCAGTATGGGGGCGTGTGAGAGATCTGCAGAGTGTCTGCAACATCAACAGCCTGAGGTATCAAGACATCTGTGCTGCCCATTACATTACAAACCACAGGAGAGGGCAGATTCTCCAGCAGGATAGCGCTCCTTCTCATACTTCAGCCTCCACATCAAAGCTCCTGAAAGCAGAGAAGCTCAAGCTGCTCCAGGATTGGCCAGCCCAGTCACCAGACATGAACATTATTGAGCATGAAGATGAAGGAGGAGGCGTTGAAGATGAACCCAAAGACTCTTGATGAGCTCTGGGAGTCCTGAACGCTTTCTCTGCCGTTCCAGATGACTTTATTAATGCGTTATTGGAGTCACTGCAGAGATGTGTGTATGCAGTCCTCCAAGCTCATGGGAGTCACACACAATATTCATTCTGTCTCCACTGCAACGGGACTTTATATTCTATACTGGACATTATTGAAGGTTCAGTGACGAGACTTTAGTGTAGGCAGAGTCAGACCGCACTGTCCTCATTACATCAGTCAACATCAACACATGATCATATTTACTGTGGTGAAATCAGCGTAATCTAGAGGCCTTCGCCTTTCATATGAGCCACTGCTGAGGCCAGATCATCAACTAAACCTTGGATAGGCCACAAGACTACTGTCAGGTATAGTATATCAGTGATGTCTATGTGCAGATGTTCAATGATGTGTATTAAGTGCGTATTGTCCTTGAAGTCTTGGCATCGTCTGGCAATAAATGCTACTGACATTGTAAGACTGCAGAGAAGTGTCTTTCGCAGAATTTCCCCGTCACATTTCAGCCGTCGCAATGTCCCACACACTACTTCCACCACTTTCTAGCTCTTAGACTCTCAGTTATGTAAAGTCCTAGATTTGCAGCGTCAGATGTTACTGGGTTTCCCTCTGGGAGCTCTTTAGCAGCTATTCAAAGCAGCAGCGTTTCTTCTGCTCCATACGGAATAAGGCAGCTCCTCTAATGCAAGCGGCATGATGCCCATAATGGAGACGCAAAGCTGGCAGCTCTTCCCAAATCTGTATCTCTCTCTCTCTCTCTCCTCCCACACGCCCAGAGGTTACTTTGCATAACTGTGACGCATGTCTTACGGCAGCCGGTCGGTCCGGGGATCCTGCAGAGGTGGAGAATCCCCGGAGAATTTATGCAGCAACTTGTTTTGATATACAACGTGGATATATTCTGGGTTTTGTGATGATAGGGGTATTACTGAGTGTGTGTGTGAGAGAGAGAATAGATCTAGGTGTAATGGAATGCTGGACTAATACTGGTTTAGTGCTAGTAATCAGGTAAATTGGTTAAATAATGATGTCAACAGGTGATTGTAATAATAATAATAATATGGTACCACTTGGGACCACTTTGGCAAGTACCAAAAGGAAGCCCTATGTTAACAGTGTCCATAAGTGCCGTACACTTCTCAGGGCTCGGAGGCATCTGGAATGGACCATCTCACAGTGGAAAGGTGTACTGTGCGCAGATGAATCAGTATTTCAGGTATTTTTGGTAGAAATGGACTAAAAGTGCTCCGGACCAAAGAAAAGGATCATCTAGATCAGTTTTTCTCAACTGGTGGGTCGCGGGAACATTTTTAGTGGGTCGCGGAGTGCGTGGTCAAAAAAATAAATAAATAAATAATAATTTATTTTGCTTATACCGGACTTTTATTTTGAAATGCGTGTGCGACAACAGTTCAGTTTAGTTCGGTAACTGAACATTTCTCTACCCTAACCGCTGTTTACAGTATTTATCGTTTTTACTTTGTAATATTTCTATAATTTGATACATTTTGTTAAATGCAACAATAAAATATTGGGTCGCGGCTTGATGACCATGTAAAAATGTGGGTCCCGTGGCCAAACCAGTTGAGAACCACTGATCTAGACCAGTGGTTCTCAAGCTTTTTTCACCAAGTACCACCTCAGAAAAAAATTGTCCCTCCAAGTAGCACCATAATAACCGGTATTGAAGTACAGTAGTATAGTAGGCCTAATGAAGCAGCTACAGCACTGCACAGTTAAAAAAACTAGGAAGATTAATTCTTCTAATTAAGAATATTTATTATTGTCAGCCACTTAAGTAAAAGGTTTAGCCTATTAAAATTAATTTACTGATCGAATCAGTGTTATCGTACACGTCAAAGGGTTAAAAGTGTGTTCATTTTTTTTACTTTAATTAGTCAGCAATTCCACCTTGAGTCAAATTTACAAGTCAAATTAATTTGCACTGCTATTTATGTTTACTTATGAATCATCATAAAACACTAAAATAATCCCTTATTTAATAATAATAATAATAATAATAATAATAATAATAATAATAATAATA